>QRFJ01005425.1:0-110729 GCA_006176705.1 Cocos nucifera | reverse complement strand
TTTAATACTATCAATTTTTGACTTCGACCAATCTACACCCCAAGTTTCTTTTTTCCAAAGAAACTTGTAAAGAAATAAAAATACAAGTATAAAAATTCAGCATAAAAATAAAAAAGAAAAACTCTTTTTGAAATTTGATGGAGAAGCTGAAAGATGGCTCTTGAAGATTTGTATTCTCTTTTTTGAAGGATGAGAGAAAGCTTGAATGAATGAGGATGATTACACTTGGAAGCTCTCTGAATTTGATGCACAAGATCCTCTCTTTTCTATCTTTTTCTTTAGATATTCAATAAACCTCACTATTTTAAAGATTTCTACCTTCAATCCACTTAATCTTTTTTTCAAAATATTTCTCTAGCCTTTTATACTCTTTGTGATAGCTTAAGGATTAGTTCTAGCCATTGAAAGTTTTGAAATAGTCGTTGGAGTGAAGAAATGATCGTTTAAAAAAGTTGCAGAAAATTAGCCATTACGATCACTGGATCAGTTCAGTTTTTGACTGGATCGGCTCAGTTTATAGCTGGGTCAGCTCAGTCCCCTGGGTCTTAAAAAATTAGCTTTCTGCACTTTCTGTCTTTTGCTTTCACTGAGACTAGGTCAGCTCAGTCTCAAACTAAATCAGTCTAGTTTGCGTGTCAAGCATGCTGAGTAGTCCATTTCGAAAGGAGATGACCCAGGAGTCGTTCCTTGGGTTGATCCTTTTGCTATAATTTGATTTTTTTTTAATTTATGCATCCAAAAATTATGGAACTGCCTCAAAAAGATCAAAAATCTTCTAAGCTTATTCTTGAGGCTTTCAAAATAGTTTTTCTTCAATTTTATAAAATTATAATTTTGCCTCCTGTCACTTTTTCTTGATCTCCAATTTGATAAAATTATAATTTTAACTTAAAAATTTGAAAAGATCTACATCCATTTTTGAAACACATGGTTAAATACTTAAGCACTTAAAATTTGACAATCATCAAAATCAAACATGGGGTCAACACTCCAGCTTTCTTCTCGCTCGAGAGCTCTGGTTCCTCCTGTCGTCCTCCTGCATTTAGGTGCTTCCCATCGATTCTACATGGTATCGTCGTCTCCTATCTCTCTCTGGGGTTGTGGTTGGTGCTCCTAGGTTAAAACCAATTGGATTGATAGTAAATCTAAAAAAACTATCGATGTAGAATTATGGTTGGTCAGCCTAGCAAAATTAATTAAATTTATTTATGATCCTAGATTAAAATAAATGCACTGTAATCTAGGGATTATAGTGAAATTCTCAAAGAGTGCTTGGGGAGTAAATGTAGGTGCAGGTTGCACCGAACCACTATAAAATCTATGTATTTATATTATGATTTTATTTTTCTTGCTTTATATATTTACATTATCTAGTTGCTTTTAATTCCACTACTCCATCTTGCTTATTCATCATAAGTATTCAAGTTTTTTTAATTAGAAGCATATATTTGCATTAGAGTATAAATTGATCAAAATTTTTTAGAAACCCAATTCACCCCCCTCTTAGGTAGCCATATCTAGGCAACATGGAGCTTGAGGAAGAAGAAGGAGATTCAAGCGAGGTGAAAAACAAAGAAGAGTAGAAGTCCTTAAATAGCCCGAGGAATCTCGAGGTGGTTATGATTGCAGATCCCTCCTGACCGACCTTCGCACGATGCATGTCCCATTCATCATGGCAGGGGTCTAGCAACGGATAGATCCTTAATGATGTCGTACCTTGGGCAGACTTCTGGCGGGAGTTTCGAAAAATGTCTTTTTGAATCGTCTCGCATTTATGAGACTTCGGAACCAGCATGGTAGATGCCAAAATTTTTCATCCGATAAATGTAGGAAGCTTAAAAAAAAAAAGAAAAGAAGAGAAAGAAACTTCGGTAGTCATGATTTTACTCTCTTCCTTTGAACTTCAAACTCGAGAGTCAAAGGACTTGTGTTAGGGATAAACCCGCTTTTGCCAAAGTTCTGTCGGATGTTTGATCTTTAGGTAATCCCGTCTAGCGGCGACGGCCATGGTCGGGCTCCAACCAGTAAAGGCCTTCGAGTTCCAGTTCACTCTAAGGTGGCCAACCTTCAACTCATGATCGCTAGGTGATTCTCTCGACTACATTGATCAACTTCAGAATCCGTAAGATGTTATGAGTCCCACTTGGATGGGCTTGAATAGTAAAGGCAATTAGGTTTCTCTGCCATAAATAGACAACTCTCTCCAGTCGAGCTTCCCTCAGACGAACTTAAATAGTGAGAGTAGTCACTTGAGCAGTTGAAGCACTGAGATTTTACCCCTCGGATAGTCTAGCCTGGCCAGCTTGGAAGCTAGCTGAACTTCTTTCCTACTAAATCTTCCTCAAATTGAGTATCGCTATCACCATCGAATCTCATCTTGAAAATCTTTGACTGATAGAACCTTCTTCGGACAAACTTCTATGCTTTATCTTGAACTCCTCCAGGACTTCTTCTTCCGTCAAACTTCTCTATCAGCCAAACTTTTTCTTTAGATGGACTTCTCCAACCGTCAAACTTCTTTCAAACTTTTTCAACAGTCGAACTCCTTCAGAACTTCTCCTTCTATCGAACTTCTTCTACAGTCAAACTCCTATCAAATTTCTCATTCCATCAAACTTCTCCATCAGTCGAATTTCTTCCAGACTTCTCTCTCTAGTTGCCTAAGGGGCTCCATCCAGTCGAGCTTCCTCTTGACTCTCTTAGTAGGATCCCTTTCGTACCCCTTTCAATTATCCGAAAAAATCTTGGCACTTACTCTTGATATAACAAATAACAGTTAAGGCATGGTCGATCTTGAGAACATCCGAACTTCTCTGGAACAACAGTAATTATGAGCCCTTCACCACCTGTAGCTGCCCCATCTAAACCTCGACTGTTAAGTCCCAATAGATTGGCACGTCACAACAATGAATATCATCCTCCGTAATAAATCCCATGTGACCCCGAATGGTCCACTACTAGGTGGTTACGATTGTTGTCATTAGTTTGTTATGGACTTCATCTATATAAGAGATCCTCTAGATATGCTCTCTTTTCTAAGCTCTCATCTTCTACCTCAAAACTCTGCTAAAATCTTCTCCGAATACTTCATTTCTGTTGATCGAAAGAGCTAACTTGATCGTCGGAGGGTCTTACCAGAGCCACCACCCCCAATTTTGGTGGAGACTTATTTTGTAGGTCACCGACGGCAACCTCGTCTCCTCCGACTCCAGCCTCAAATCTGGCATCAACCAGATTTCGCACCAACAACATGTATGAAAGAATAATCCAATTTTATTGATTTCAATAATTCAATTATAAAATTATGCTTCTAGAAAGTTTACATGTATCAGTCTAATTGACTTTTAGGGCATATATCTAATAGTTGCCTTATTTGGATGACCTCAGTAGGGCGTTGCTTTTTTTGGCCGACCGTGCCAGAGGTCGATGTTGAGGCCTTTCTCTTCTTCATGTTCAATTTCTTCAGCTCCTTAGGCTCATTCTGTATCAAACTGAAGCAAGTTAAAAAAAAATGAAGAGAAGAAACAGAGGAGGAGATACAGGTCAGTGAAATCGATGCTCATCTCGGAGATCAACAAGGCTAAAGTCGATGTTGTAAAGAGTCTACTCTGATAATAGCTCTGACAATGGTAGAATCTTGAATCTACGCAAAGCATTAAAGCATTGAGTGTCCATATTTCCCAGTGGAGTTTGGAGATCAGACTTTGTAGGTCAACCCCAGCGAGCTAGTCCTTAGTCTTTGATTGAAGAGTATAAAACAAAAAAAAAATGCTCCTTCTAACCATGAATAAAGGAAGGAGAACCTTGGATTAAGGCAGAAATCTTCTTTAGGGAAAAGATGTACCACTAGTCACTAGCATAAGGATGCCTCTTGGGGATAAAAAAGGCTCGAAAAAGAGGCATTGATGGTTGGATTTCATCCAAAAAGTGGGTAACTAAGAAGCCAAGAATGAATCGCTAAGAGTTTGGAACTACCAAACTTAGGGCTATGTCGAAAAATTTGAAAAATAGAATAATGAAAGGACGAAGAGAAAGTCTGAGTGTAGCCCGAATGACTCCTTATATAGAACAAGCTGACTAGGGGGAGGGTTGCAAACCTGACTGCTTGGCACCAGGAGTTCTAACTCAAATTTAGAAGGAATCTCATATTGGGCCCGAAGCAGACTAAGGTCATCCGGATCTAGTACCGAATGATATTGTCCATGCGCGAAAGACTCTTCATCCTTGCATTTGACATCAGGCTTTTCAGGGTTACCTGTTGGGGAAGAAAGATCAAAGGACCAGCCCCCACCATGTTCTCCTATCCACCCATCTTAAAAACTAAGAGACAAGGAACAAACCCATAAAAGGAATCGATGGAGACAAGTAGTGGAGATGAAAGGAACAACGGGCAGACACCCAAAACAAGAGCAAAAACCAAATGGAAGAAGGCTGGGGGTGAGCTTGGAAAACCAACCTACGCAACCAAAAATCGCTTGGTTGAAAGGACAACAGAAGGTTGCTAATGAGGTTATGGTCTTTCCGCGAGAAGCACTGAAATCGCAAGGAAGAAGAAGCAATGAAAAAGAAAGATGATAGGGGAGACCATGAGCCTATATTTATAAATCCTCCTGGCGGCCCTGATGATATAGCAATTCGATTGTGGTTAACGGATGTGCTGCTTGAAATCCTTAGAATGGCATATTATTGAGCACCTCTCTAGAAACATGCATGATGCCTGAAATCTGATCAAATCTTTAATAACTGTCATCTAATATATCTTTGCAAATCCCACCAACTCGCTAATGCGACAGTTCAGCCTGCCAAAAAAGTTGCAGATACATCATTTTGTCCAAGGAACAGAGATGAGATCATGTCTTCGGTAGATTCAATTCATTGTACTTACCCCTTCACCCAATCCTATTTTCGCTTAGAGTAAGGAATAGTGGGCATAAGTTATGGGTAAAATATCTTTGGTGCTTGATTCGAAGACACCGGCAAACTCCAATTGGCCGACCTATGGGCTGGCTACCCACATATGCTTTGACCATTGATCTTAAATCTCCATTGACCTTCATACATCAGCCACTGGTCCATACCTCAATCAGCCCATATACATCAAGCCTCCGACCTATGCTTTTTGCCAACCCCCATTTTGATCGATAAGTTTAGAAGAGTTGATCAGGAGATCCCACATATCCTTTCAAACTACAAGATCATTGTGAGTAGCTAGCCACAGGATAGATAAAGCAACCATGACCATCGAATTTAAAAAATCAGACAAAAACTTCAGAACGCTGCACCCAAAGAAGTCGAAATAACCTCCCACAACTCTTTTCTATTATGACTCTCACCTCAATCTATAAATAGAGATAATCAAGAGAGCCCCAAGGTATGCATGCAATCTCTCTTTTATGCTCATTCCTATCTGTTCTGTAAAATTCATAATTTGAGTATCGAAAGGTTCCTAGCAGAGCCAACTCCGATCCAAGACTTGTTTTATAAGTCTTGCAACTATCATCTTGTTATTGTCGCTTAACTCTAGCCAATCTGACCCAGGCCAGAAATTTATAGCAATAGTTGATAATATAAAGTTATGTATTTCTCTTCACGTAGAAAGATAGTAATTCTATTATTTCTTAAAAATTTTTAAAAAATTATAGAAAAAAGTTATATCTTCTAAATTAAAGTTAATAAATACAATCTTAAAGAAGGAAGACAAAGTTACACTATTCTTAAAATAATTTTTTGTGATGCAAACAAGAAATTAGAAGATAAGAAAAATCAAGAAAAATCCACTATGAGTGATATATTTCTATTCTTTTATATATGGATAATTATATTTATATATTTTATTCTAATAATTAATAACTAAATCTATTTTTCTAGATTGAAGCAAATGAAGATGAAAGTATTATTATTGATAGGACTATAAAGAATAGAGATGTGCATGGAAAGCAAAAAAGTGTGCTGCTTAATGATAAGCATTTTGAAACAACTGATATTGAAAATATTGCTTCAAAAAATAATTTTTGTATCAATAAAAATTAAAAATAATTATATTACTTTTTACTATCATGCTATTTAAACAAACTTTATATCCTCATTTAGAACACTTAATACAATCATCTCTCATCAATATCTATATATATTTTGAAAAAAAATATTTACTTCAAATTGATTTATAGATGATGAAACTAAAAAAATAAATAAATACCTCATGCACCATGAAGGTAAAATTCTAATTTAAAAAATTATATCCAGCACCACATTAGTGTTGCATCATAGAAACAAACCAAGATTAATGCATAGGGCAGCATTAATCCGAGATGTGTTAATGATGCATAAAGCCCATAGAAATCTAATATATATTGTTGGGGATAAACTCCGCTCCTACAAAAGTCCAGTCCGATGCTCAGCCTAATGCAACCGATAGTCACGGAGAGCCTTAACGGTCGAGCCCCGACCAAACTTTCCAACGGTCGAGCCTTAGCCAAACTCCTTCAACTGGCCAAACTCCTCAGTGGCCGAGCTCCTTTCGAACTTCTCAGTGGCCGAGCTTCAGTCAGACTCCCGCAAGAGCCAAACTTCCTCCGTACTCCTCCAATCGAACGCCCGTAAAAGTCGAACTCCCTTCGCGTTCCTCCAGTCGGATGTCTATGAAAGTCAAACTCCTTCCAAGCTTCTCCGTGCTCCTCCAGTCGGATGCTTGTAGAAGCCAAACTTCCTCCACGCTCCTTCAGTTGGATGCCTATAGAAGCTGAACTCTTGCTGAACTTCTCCTTCGATCGAACTCCTCCAGGAGCTGAACTCCTTCCGCACTTCTCCCTCAGTCAGATCCCTCCAACGGATTACTCCCAGACGATCCCCTCCAGATGTATCCTCCTTAGGAGTCCGAGCTCCTTCGAAATAGATATATGTCGACGTTCTTCATCGATCAACGCCTGCTCCCTCAAACTACGGATGTTGAACCTCGATGGTATGACCGCCACTATCAGTCTGGCGACACCACTTTCTCTGTAACAAGCTTCATACAGCCCATGATCGGACGATATGGCTGCCACTACTAGTCTAGAGGCATCACTCTCTCCATAACAAGCCTCATGCGGCCTACGGTCAGACGACATGGCCACCACTACCAGCCTGACGATATCTCTCTCTGTACCAAGCCCCACATGACCTCGAGTGGCCCGCTACCAGATGGTATGGTTGTCACCATCATTCAAGCTCTGTCTATAAAAGGGACCCTCCAGATATATTTTCTTCAAGCTCTCATCTTCCCTCTAAAGCTCAAAGCTCACTTCTCAGTCTTGAGCATTTCATTTCTGTTGGCCAGAAGAGTTAACTTGATCGTTGGAGGGTCCTGTCGGAGCCACCACCACCAACTTCGAACAAAACTTTATTTTGCAGGTCACCAATGGCGATCTCGTCCTTCTCCACTTCAACTCGATCCAGCATCAACCAAATTTTGCACCAACAGAATTAACGTTGGAGGAAGGGCCTCTATCTCTGAGGTACCCTTATTCTTAAAGGAGTGCTCAGTCGACCCTGCCAACCTTCTTCTCTAAGATTCATCTTCACCCTCTTCCTCAATCCCAAAAAATGCCTCAAAAAAAGATGACTATCTGGAGATCTACCGCATCTGCCATCAGATCTGAGTCGGATCCACCCACTCCTATCCCATCACTGGCACTTCAACCTCCACCTCCACCGACGACTATGATAGATTCGAAGCAGTTCAACCTGCTATTGTAGCGAGTTCGTGGCCTCATCGAGATGATGCAGACCATGCGGCAGCCTCCGATAGTGATTCTATCAGAAAGCCCACCATCAGGATGTCGATAATCGACCCCAAGGAAGAGTACTCGGGCTAGCGTATCCATCGCCCCTGAGAAGAAAAAATAGAGAGCAGAGGATCTATGTTCAAATCGTGGTTCTCCTCTGGAGGAGACCTTCTATATCTATAGTTGGAAGCCTCCTAAGATCTACAACCAAGACGACATCCTCAATCACAGACTATGGAAGATGGATCGATGGATCAAGGAACTCCGCCATGTCACCCTGGCTCATTATGACGACGTCCGCACCGATCCTTCCTTCTCTCCCCAAATTATGCGAGAGCCCATTCCGCTGAATTTCAAGCTTCCTTAATTTGAAAGCTACTATGAAACCTCTGATCTAGTCGATCATTTGGAGGCCTTTCGGACCATGATGCTATTCCATAGCGCACCAGATGCCATATTATGCCGAGCTTTCCCATTTACCTTGAGAGGGACAGCAAGAAACTGGTACTCAACATTAAAACTAAGTACGATCTTCTCTTTTGACTAGATGAGTCATCAGTTTGTGGCTCACTTCGTCAGCAACCGACGTCCGCACCAAGATTTAGATTCCCTGATGAATGTCAAGCAGAAGAAGGAGGAATTCATTCAGACTCATATCATCCGATTTAATGCTACGGCATTGAAGGTCCAGGATCTGGACCAGTCTATTGCAATGGCCACACTCAAGAGTAGCCTTCAAAAGAACGATTTGCTATTTTTTTTTAAAAAAAAAGTACTTCAAAAACTTTGCCGATCTATTAGCCCGGATCGAGAGATATGCCCGTGCGGAAGAAGCCTTCAAATTGAAGAATGAAAAAATCATAGGAGAGCGATGGGTAGATGAGTCTAATAGACCCGCTACCGATGGAGGGTCGAGTGAAGTTCAACCATGCTCATGGACTCCTCCCAGGCACAAGTAAGCCTAAACTCCTCGAGCTCGTCATCAAGAAAGCTCCGACAAAAGGGCATGAAGAAGTCCTCCTTTCGAAAGGTTCCACAACTATGCCCCCTTAACGCTCCTCGAACTCAAGTTCTGATGAAAATTAAGAGTCGGCTATCAAGATCAAAGAAATTACGGTCTCCCCCGAACAAGCGCAATCGAAGCAAATACTATCTCTACCATCGTGATCACGGCCACGATACTGAGGAATGCATTCAGCTCCGAGATGAAATTGAGGAGCTCATCAGAAAGGGCCGACTGGGTCAATTCCTCCGACGCCAGCTTGAAGCAGGAGAAGATCGATCGAGGACACTGCCATAGTCGGGAACAACAAGGAGGTCGGTTACCTTCCGGCGTCATCAATGTTACCCCTAGGGGGGCTTGGTACTTCGGTGATCCATCATCTCTTAACCTCAAGCCAAGAGGAGCTCACTCCAAATTGAGAAGGCTAGCATGAGATAGAGGAGGTCGTCTGGTCCAGAGCTTATCGTCTGAAGAAACTCGGAGGAACAATGCTCCCACGACCCTAAAACATAAAAAATTCGAGGATGCACTGCCAGTAATTTTCTTTCAATAAATTTTTTTTATTTCAATAATATTATTTCTTGGTGCAAAAACTACATGAAAAAGCAGTCAATAGTGGCCATATTAAGAATAGAAGGAGAACCTCATCCTAACATGAGTAGGTCAAAGTTCTTCAACCTCGACTAGAGATAAGATCTCTTCCGAGCGATCGAGTCAACCTCGACTAGAGATAAGATCTCTCCCGAGCGATCAAGCCAACCTTGGCTACAGGAGATAAGATCTCCTCGAGCTTCAACCTCAACCAGAGATTCTTCCGAGCGCCCGAGTCAACCTCGACCAGAGATAAGATCTCTCCGAGCGACCGAGCCAACCTCGGCTGCAGAGTTAAGATCTCCCTCGAGCTTCAACCTCGTCAGAGATAAGATCTCTCGCCGAGCATCCAATCAACCTCGGCTAGAGATAAGATCTCTCCCAAGCGACTAAGTCAACCTTGGCTGCAGGAGATAAGATCTTCCTCGAGCTTCAACCTTGGCTAGAGATGAAGATCTCTCCTGAGCGACCGAACCAACCTCGATTGTAGAAGATAAGATCTCCCCCGAGCTTCAAACCTTGGCTAGAGATAAGATCTCTCCGAGCGACTGAGTCAACCTCGGCTAGAGATAAGATATCTCCGAGCGTTCGAGTCAACCTCGACCAGAGATAAGATCTCTTCTGAGCGACCGAGCCAACTTTTAGCTGCAGGAGATAAGATCTCTCCTGAGCTTCAATCTCAGCTAGAGATAAGATCTCTCCCGAGCGACCGAGCTGACCTCAACTGCAGGAGATAAGATCTCCCCCGAGCTTCAACCTCGGTCAGAGATAAGATCTCTCCCAAGCGCCCGAGTTAACCTCGGCTAGAGTTAAGATCTCCTCCGAGCTCAACCTTCAACCTCGGCTAGAGATAAGATCTCTCCTGAGCGCCCGAGTCAACCTCGGCTAGAGAAAAGATCTCTTCCGAGCGACCGAACCAAACTCGGCTGTGGAAGATAAGATCTCCCCCAAGCTTCAACCTCGGTCAGAGATAAGATCTCTCCGAGCACACGAGTCAACTTCGGTTAGAGATAAGATCTCTTGTGAGTGACCGAGTCAACCTCAGCTAGAGATAAGATCTTTTCGAGCGACCGAGTCAACCTCGGCTGCAGGAATAAGATCTCTCCCGAGCTTCAATCTTGACCAAGATAAGATTTCTTCCGAGCGCCCGAGTCAACCTTGGCCAGGATAAGATCTCTTCGAGCGTCTGAGTCAACCTCGGCTTGAGATAAGATCTCTTTCGAGCATCCAAATCAACCTCATTTAGAAGATAAGATCTCTTCTGAGCGATCGAACCAACCTCGGCTGTAGGAATAAGATCTTCTACGAGCTTCAACCTCGGTCAGAGATAAGATCTCTTTCTGAGTGCCCGAGTCAACCTTGGCTAGAGATAAGATCTCTTCCGAGCAACCAAACCAACCTTGGTTGCAAGAGATAAGATCTCTCCCGAGTTTCAACCTTGGCCAGAGATAAGATCTCTTTCGAGCGCCCGAGTCAACCTCGGCTAGAGATAAGATCTTCTGAGCGATCGAGTCAACCTCGGCTAGAGATAAGATTTCTTTTGAGCGTCCGAGTCAACCTCGACTAGAGCTAAGATCTCTTTCGAGCGTCCGAGTCAACCTCGACTAGAGATAAGATCTCTTCCGAGCGACCGAGCCAACCTCGGTTGTAGGAGATAAGATCTCTCCCCGAGCTTCAACCTAGCCAAAGATAAGATCTCTCCCGAGTGTCCGAGTCAACCTTGGCTAGAGATAAGATCTCTTCCGAGTGACCGAGCCAACCTCGACTGCAAGAGATAAGATCTCCCCCGAGCTTGAACCTCGGCTAGAGATAAGATCTCTCCTGAGCGATCGAGCCAACCTCGGCTGCAGGAGATAAGATCTCCCGAGCTTCAACCTCGACCAGAGAGATAAGATCTCTCCCAAGCGACCGAGCCAACCTCGACTGCAGAAGATAAGATCTTCGAGCCGAGATCTCTCAACCCCGAATCAACCTCGGCTAGAGATAGATCCTCTCCCGAGCGAGCCATCTCGACGCAGGAGATAAGCCAGCTTCAACCTCGGCTAGAGAGCTTCTCCCTTCCAAGAAGCTTCAACCTCAGTTAGAGGTAAGATTTCTCTTGGTGATCGAGTCAACCTCGATTAGAGATAAGATCTCTCCCGAGACCGAGCCAACCTCGACTGCAGGGATAAGATTTCTCGAGCTTCAACCTCGCTAGAGATAAGATCTCTCTCGAGCGACCAAGTCGACCTCGGCTGTAGGAGATAAGATCTCCCCTGAGCTTCAACCTCAGCTAGAGATAAAATCTCTTCCAAGCGCCCGAGTTAACCTCGATTGGAGTTAAGATCTCCCCCGAGCTCAACCTTCAACCTCGGCTAGAGATAAGATCTCGCCCGAGCGCCCGAGTCAATCTCGACCAGAGATAAGATCTTTTCCGAGCAATCGGGCTAACCTCGACCGTAGGAGACGAGATCTCCTTCAACTTTGGCTGAAAGTGAGATCCCCCCGAGCTTTAACCTGAACTAGCGTAGAGCCCTGAAGAGAACTTTGGCAGCCACTTTTTCTACACTCCCTTCCTTCGAGTTTCGAACTCGAAAGTGGGGGGACTATCATTGGAAATAAATTTCGCTCCTGCCGAAATCCAGTCCGATGCTCAGCCTAATGCAATCGGTAGTCATGGAGAGCCTTAGCGGCCGAGCCCTGACCGAACTCCCCAGCGGTCGAGCTTTAGCTGAACTCCTCAGCGATCGAGCCCCTTTGGAACTTCTCAGCGGCCGAGCTTCAGTCAGACTCCCACAAGAGCCAAACTTTCTCCGCACTCCTGCAGCCAGACGCCCGTGAAAGCCGAATTTCCTTCGTGCTCCTCCAGTCGGACGCCTATGGAAGCCGAACTTCTTCCAAGCTTCTCCTTTAGTTGGACGCTTGTAGAAGCCGAACTCCCTCCGTGCTTCTCCAATTGGACGCCTATAGAAGCCGAACTCTTGTTGAACTTCTCCTTCGGCCGAACTCCTCCCGGACTTCTTCCTCAGTCGGATCCCTCCAGTGGATTACTCCCGGACGATCCCCTCCAGACGTATCCCCCTTAGGAGTCCGAGCTCCTCCGAAATGGATATACGCCGAGGTTCTTCATCGACCAATGTCTGCTCCCTCGAACTACAGCTGTTGAACCTCAGTGGTATGGCCGCCACTATCAATCTAGCGACACCACTCTTTCCATAACAAGCCTCATGCAGCCCACGATCGGACGACATGGCCGCCACTACCAGTCTGACGGCACCACTCTTTCCATAACAAGCCTCATGCGGCCCACGACCGGATGACATGGCCGCCACTACCAGCCTGGCGACATCGCTCTCTCCGTACTGAATCCCACCCGGCCTCGAATGGCCCGCTACCAGATGGTATAGTCGTCACCATCATTCAAGCTCTGTCTATAAAAAGGACCCTCCAGATATGTTTTCTTCAAGCTCTCCTCTTCCCTCTAAAGCTCAAAGTTCACTTCTCATTCATGAGCACTCCATTTCTATTGGCCAGAAGAGCTGACTTGATTATCAAAGAATACTGCCGGAGCCACCACCATCGACTCCGAATGGAACTTTATTTTGTAGATCATCGACGGCGATCTCGTACTTCTCTACTTCAGTTCGATCCGACGTCAACCAAATTCTGCACCAACATATATATATAATATATATATATATATTAAAAAAAAAAAATTTTAGCATTTGAAATCGTTCATATTGCCAATTTTTATCTATGAATGTTATTTAGATACAAATCAATTTTTCCTATGCCATATATTTAGACTTTCTTATCTAGATCCTAGATTATTAAAAAATTATATTAATTTTCATTTATATAAATTAAATTATATTATTAAAGTATGATATTATTATATTTTTATAATTAATATTCATTTATATATATAATTAAGAATTTAAATAAATATTATTAAATTATTTATAAATAATTTTAAAAAAATTGACCGGTACCTACGCGGGCTCAAAACCAGTTGAGATACATTATTGAACCCTTCAATTTCCACGATTCGTGACCCAACACTACGTAGGGAGCGAGGAAGGACGATAAGATCATCGGATGAGATGAGCGTCAAAGTTGAATCCGAGGCGGGGTCCCCCACTTCGTTAAGGTAGGAATGAACCACCGCTAACGGCGATGAGTCCCCGCCGCAGTCCCGTGCGCCCGGTCCATCCATTCAGCTACCCTCATATAGCATGGATTGCTGACATCTCGTTCCATGCTCCATGGGATGGAAATGTGGGTCCCCGGTCCCAAAATCAAACTATTTTGAATCAGCCAAGATTTGAAACGACGCGGATGGGTTCAGTGTCATTGTCGTAATTTACGTTGGAAACAGGGGCTTTCAAGTCCCGAACTGATCCGGAAAACGCAGGCTTTACGAGAGGGCGAGATGGAGTTGCGTCGTGGGTGGCGCCCCCCCTCCTCCCTCGAATCTCAGGTTCCTCGGCCTCGCGGAGAGAGAGTGGGAGAGAGTGAGAGGAGGTTCTCAGCTCTTCCAAAGAGAGGCGTGGCTGTGCCCTTCCCTCCTCCCACCCTCCGGGCTCCCACCCACATATTTCTCCATCTGTTTCTCCCCTTCTCCGCCCCCTTTCCCGATTGTTCCTGATTCTCTTCTCCAGCCGTCTTCGGATGGATAGGTGGATAGATCGATCAATCAAAACCCTCTTGTAGTTCTATCCTGTGTCTGCGGAAAGGGAACGACGACCGCCGTTCCGGTGGTACTAGACTGCCTGACCCACTACTGCCTTCCTATTTTGTTCTCGCCTCTTCGTCTCGGTTCCTTCCAGCTTCGATCCGAACGGGAACACACAATGTTGCTTCCTCTCCGCCCTTGTGCGTTCCGATTCCACTAATTACGTTAGCGCAACGCTGGCTGTTTAAAGATCTGATCATCCACTTCTTTCGGTGGAGCTCCGGGAAGCCATTCGTGCGGAAGCGAAGCGAAGGCCGCCGCTATTAAGGTGGTTCAGGTAGAGATCTAATCACATTGTTCTTTCCCGTTGCTTTTATTTAAACTCTTTCTTTCTTTCTTTGGGGCTCGTCGGCAAGTAACAGCGTTTTTTTTTTTCTTTTCTTTTGCTTATTTATTTATTCATTTATTTATTATCCGGTTGGGGGGACTGGGGGCGCTGGGTAGGTAGGTAGGAGATGAATCGAAGCTTTAGGGCTCCGGAGGCTCCTCAACCTCAAGCGACGATGACGACGCGGGGAAGGACCCTGGGCGCTGTCATGAAGGACAGGGACGAGGACCTCGCCCTCTTCCTCGAGATGCGCAAGCGCGAGAAGGAGCGGAACGACCTCCTCCTCCTCCACAACTCTGACGAACTCGATCCCCCACTAGGTACCGTACCACCGCTCCTCTCTTTCGCCCGCCCCCCCCCTTCCCCCCTCCTCTCCATATTCTTCAGCAGTTCTCCCTGCGCATCTCTGAATCTTCGTCATATTTTCTTGTTCCCCGTCACGGTCTAGTCTTTTTTTTTTTTCCTGCAGGGTCTAAACCTGGGAGCGCTCCCATCTTCAAGATCGTGCCATCGGCACCTGCACGCAAGGCTGGTGTGGATGACTTCCTCAACTCCGACAGCGACAAGAACGACTACGACTGGTATGTTGATAAAACAAGGCATTCATACCGATTATGTCTTTCTTGGCATCAGTTGGATTGTTGCTTATTTGGGTTTCAAGAAACGATTCTTTGCCTAAAAAAACGATACTTCGACTTCTTTTTCCTTATGTCTTTGTAAATAGACCACCAACTTTACCATTAGCACCGCGACTTGCATTAGTCTGGCCATGTTCTTGTGATGACTCTGATCTTGTTAATCTGGACATGGCTAGAAAACGAGGGCGCATATTTACTGTTTTGCATGCCCACTGATGCTGACGCCAAGTATCTTTTATGCACTTCATTTGTCATTGCTTGGTTATTAGCACTAATTTCTGGTCTTTTTCTCTGTCAATCTGTATCTGATCTTAATATTGTGAAGATTTTAGAAAATTAACCTGCTGAGTGCAGTTGAGCCGGAAATGTAGCCAATCTGGTAGTTGTATCTCCTTTTCTTTTCTGTATGCACGCTTGAGTTGATTTTTCTTGCTTCTCCATAGGCAAAAAATACTATTACAGTTGGTTCTCTTTTTAAATTGAGTTTTCTTATCCTATATAATTCTGTAACATACAATCAAACTACTTGTATGATCATTATGTGAACTTGAATCTAGAGTCCATATACAATTACATCAAGGAACAGTACTTAACTTCTCACACAAGTTAAAGATTAAATCCAAATGTCTACCATCGAGAAAAATTATGGACGAATTTTTCCTTTTTTTCTTAATGTTTTAACCATGATCGATGATGGTTAGCGGCTTCTAGAATTTATCATGTAAAAGTATCTGTCATGAATGAAATTTATGATGTGCATGTGATGTATGGTCAAGTCCATATCTCCAGTTCACTTTCCAAGCATAGCAGCTCTGGTAGTTGGCTGGTTTTCAATCGTTGCTAAAATCGACACTGCATAGTTTCCTATGATGGAACTTTGAAGGTTTCCTCCTTTTTCCAGGCTTCTTACGCCGCCAGGCACACCACTTTTTCCATCTTTGGATAAGGAGTCCAATAGATCTCCAGGAGGCAATACTGGGGCAACAAAAGCTCATCCTGCTGTGCTGAAATCTAGGGTGAGCACCCTACTTAGTGTCAAATTTGCACTTATGCTATGCACTTATTTTTCTGATTACACTTGATCTTCCCATGGTTCCCACAAGGGAACATTAGGCATGTCTGACACATGCTCCACATAGGTATGTATGTACCATTCTTCTGATTTAATGGGTGAAAGTGTTTTGTCATGGATGGAGAGTACTTCTGATTGAACAAAGTGCCATTTCCAATCACTCTCTCAAGGCCTACTTAACATTTAATTTGGTTAATTATTGTTGTAACCGGACCAAGAGGATGCTCTCTTCATAAGACAAAATGGGACAAAAGAAAGATTTCTGAAGCTGACCCCCAAAATGATAAATAGGATTTCTGTTAATATTTTTGTGGATTTGTCTAATATAGATCTGTTCCTTGAGCAGTTACATAAGTTTCTTGAAGACTTCTATTATTAAAAAGTTACAGACATATAGGATTCAGAAGAGTTGAGGGGATTGGCATGAATGTGAAAAAGGAATTTATATTTTTGAAAAGCACTGCCTTACTTTTCCAAGGTGACACATCAAGCATTTTTTAGTTGCTTAACATTTTTTGTTCTCTTTATACCTAAGATATGTTCCTAGTATGAAAATTGGAAAAATTAGGTCAATCCGTGTACAAAGTCAATATGCATATGGGAGATTTCATTGACCTACATTGGCAGATTTAGCCCAGTTTGCAATCTTTTTGGACTTGCTACTCTCTCCAGTTATTTGAAGGATTTTTGGAGGTTCAAATTGCTGTTGAATCAATAGCCGGTTCTTCAAAGATGTTAGATATTTCCTGTTAATCTGTGCGACTTTCAGTTTCCTACTTATCTCCTATTTGCTGTCGCTCAGATATATTTGAGCAACTTTCTAGAATGCAATTTCGTGCCCCTGTGATTTCTTATTCATTTGTTTATTTTAGGCTTGTAATTTTTGAAATAATCAATTATATCTTGTTTATACTTTGCTTTTGACTTACTGTCATATCTTCTTAAATTGGCTCTCATTTTGTTGTGCTCTTTCATAATCTGGAATATACTACAAGTACTACCACATATATACTGCAATATGTATGAAATTGAACATGTCTGAGTGTATTTTGCGGATTTCACCTATCTGTCAGCTAGCAAATCCCTGCATTTGATGCTAACAATGTATGTAGATGTAAAGGATTAATTCACCATCAAGATGTTACTTTATTTTCTGGTTCACGTTGATAGTATAATCTAGTTTATTGGGCATACACAAGTTTCCTATCATAGTAATATACAGGTCATGCTCCTAATTTTAGTACTTTTATTCTGCCTATCATGTGAGTTCAGTTATGATTATTGATTGGTTCATGGCAATGAAGAAAAATTATGTCAAATCGTCATTTTTCTTGACAAACAGTCATTTCACTTCATTTCTTTGAGTTAATTTGCACATCTGCATGTTGTATTCACAGCTAGCCAAACCCTCAGAGACTTCTTCAAGGAGTAGCTTGCCATCAAGACAGGCAGCATCATCCACTGGCTTGAATTCATCTGCTTTGGAAGCAAGGCGGCCATCATCATCTGGAGGTCCTATTCGTATGTCTTCAAGACCTGCAACTCCAGCTGGATGCCCAACATTAACTGCCACTTCTAAATCTTCCAGACCTTCCACTCCCACTTCCCGGGCCACATTATCCTCAAAGTCAGTGGTCCCTCCACCAAGATCATCAACACCTGCTAGATCTTCTACGCCGACATCCAGGCCTGCATCAAGGTCAGCCACTCCAACAAGACGGCCTTCTATGCCATCTAGTCTGCCAGCCAGTTCTGCTCCACCAGGTCGATCGTCTTCTGTCACAAAGTCAGGCTTCACGACATCAAAAAGTTCAGCACCATCACATGGCAGCTCTCCATCTGTAAAATCCAGACCATGGAAACCTTCAGACATGCCTGGCTTTTCCCTTGATGCACCACCAAATTTGAGGACGTCATTGCCTGATAGGCCCTCTTCAGCTTCTCGGGGTCGACCTGGAGCACCCAGCTCAAGATCTTCTATCGAGGCTGGACCTAGTGTTAGACCAAGACAGCAGTCTTGCTCTCCATCCAGAGGAAGGGCTCCAAATGGTATTGTCCATAAAGGGGGATCTGTTCCAGCAGTAAGCAGATCACATTTAAATGGTGGCGACAGCATAAACCCTGTTCTAATTGGAAATAAGATGGTTGAACGGGTGGTAAACATGAGAAGACTTGCACCCCCAAAGCAAGATGACCAACGATCAGTTAATAGCCTTCCTGGAAAGCCATCACTGTCGCCAGATAGCACTGGCTTTGGAAGAACAATATCAAAAAAATCACTAGATATGGCTCTGAGGCATATGGTATTATGTTATCCTCTTTTTTATTATTTTAGTTGGTTATTTATCGGATGTTTGTTATTCTGAGTTTGTTGTCCATGTGTCATTCCCATCTTTAGTTGTTAAAATTCTGTGGTATGACATTTTTTATATGTGAACTTCTGTTCATGCAGGATATAAGGCGGAGCATTCCAAACGGTTTACGGCCATTAATGACCAAGGTTCCAGAATCCTCTATGTATAGCTTGAGGTCTGGACCCACGAGAAGCAGACTAGTTAGTGTTTCTGACTCTCCTCTTGCCTCAAGCAGCAATGCTAGTTCTGAACAAAGTATCAATAACAATATGATCTGTTTAGATGGAAGTGAACTTGAAGATGATCTCAGCAGCGAGAAAGGGCTTTCCAGATAATTAAATAGAAGAATTAAGCCTCTTGTGGATGAGTATTTGCAATCTAGGAAGTTTCACGCCCTTTTCCCATTTCTCCGTCTGATTGGCAGCATATGCAGCTGAGAGAAGGACCACCTTTTTAGGATCACCGGATTGAGTTCCTATTTGTTCTGTGTACCAGTTTGGCTGTCTGCTTTCATATTGTTGGCCTTTTTCCAAGTGATATCAATGCCTTACTATGTATGTGGAGAATTGTTCAATAGTTTAATATTTGCTTCTTCATACTGCATTGTCAATACCACGTGTAATTTTAATTTTCAAATATTAGCCAGTTAGGAGGGCTTTGTATTCCAATGCACCTGATCTGTGCTTTTTTGAAGAAAACTCGGTAAAGCTAGTTGCTAATTAGTGCAGGTTTTTTTTCATGAAAATCTTCTTCTTTTTTTCTTTTTTTGATGATTTGTCTGTCTTGTTGGTCGGCTGCTGCCATGATTATTGAATTTGTTTTATGCTTTTGCAGTCCTTTTCATTCTCAAGTTCATACTGATTAGTACTATGGCAGTTATCTCTGCTTTGACTGTTGCTACATGGTCAACAGTCTATAGACTTGCGTTTAATGCGCTAGTCAGGAAACCCTTTTTTTTTTTTTTTTTTTTTTTTTAAGATAAATATTATAAAAAAATTAATCTATTTTTTATTGATCAATTTATTCATATTTTTATATTAATATTTTTTTAAGATGGTTCATGAGTAGCTAAATTATTTTTTTATCAATCAGGAAAGTAAATATTTAATTTATATCTAAAATATTTTATCTTTATTTTTAATATCTCCATTGATCAATACCTAATAACTTAATCATCCATTCTTTTCAAATCTAAAAAGCATAATGGGAGGGGTATTAAGAAAAATATGAATAAATTTTAACAATTTATCCGAAAAAATAGTGATACATAACATATTTTGGAATAATTTTTTCATGCATAAAAAAAATATAGATAAATTATTTTTCTATCTAAATATTATTTAAAAAATATTTATTTAAAAAAATATAGATTTTTAGAAAAACTTTTTACCTGTTAAAGAATGGATTCTAACGGTCTATTTGGTTGGAGGATAATTTGGTATAGAAAAATAATTTTTATGTCAAATTATCATGTTTGGTGTTGGTGCGGAAATCCGTCGCCGCCGGAGGTCGCCGCAATCGAGGCCGCTGGGCGCTGCCGGGGACCTGCAAAACGAAGTCCCGTCCGGAACCGGTGGGGTGGTGGCTCCGGCAGGACCCTCCGACGGTCAAGTTAGTTTCCGGCCAACAGTAATGGAGTGCCCGGAATGAGTTCCGGAGCTTAGGAATGTGGAGGAGAGCTTAGAGAGTCAAGAGTCCAGAGAGCCTAGCCTTAGCGTGTCGGGAGGATCCTTTATATAGTGGAGCTTGATGGTGACAACTGCAGCCACGTGCTGGCGGGCCGCTCGAGGTTCGGTGGAGTCAGTCTCACTGGCGCCGCATACGGCGGATGGAGGGTGACAGCCATCGCCGCCTGACAGTGGGTCGCCATCGCCCGCGGCGGACTGACTGATGGTGCGGCGGACTGACTGATGGCGCGGCGGACTGACTGATGGTGATGGTTGCAGAGCTTGCCGAATGAAGGGATGAAGGCCTTCGTCGTGTGCCCATTTCGGAGGAGTTCGGGCTCCTGAAGAGGAAGATAGGAGGGAGTTCGGCTCCCATAGGCGTCTGGCGAGAGGTATGCAGCTAAGACCCGTCCGCAGAAGAGTTCGGCTGCTGAGAAGCCGCGGCCCGGCCGTCTGGGGTTCGGCCGGCCGTTGGACTTGGGCTGAGGCTTGGACACTTGAGAGTTCGGTAGGAGCTCGGTCGGCCGAAGTTTGATGAGGGCGACCGCTGAGGAGTTCGGCCCAGTGACGACTGCTGAGGAGTTCGGGCTCCTGAGTGACGATTGCTGAGGAGTTCGGCCCAGTGACGACTGCTGAGGAGTTCGGGCTCCTGAGTGACGATTGCTGAGGAGTTCGGGCTCCTGAGTGACGACCGCTTGGGGATTCTACTAAAGCCCGTCCGCTGAGGGGTTCGGCCGCTGAGAGGACTTCATTGAAGCTCGGCCGCTTGGAGTCGGTCCGAAGGAGTTCGGCCGCTGGAAGTCCGAAGGAGTTCGGCTGCATGGGAGGACTTCATTGAAGCTCGGCCGCTTGGAGTCGGTCCGAAGGAGTTCGGCCGCTGGAAGTCCGAAGGAGTTCGGCTGCATGGGAGGACTTCATTGAAGCTCGGCCGCTTGGAGTCGGTCTCTAGGCAGTTCGGCCGTGACCTTGGTGCAGGGGAGTTCGGCCTCTAGGCAGTTCGGCCGTGTTAAGGGTTCGGCCTGGCGCCTGGCGCTGAAGCTCTTCAGCGGCTACGGTTACATTGGGCTGAGCGTTGGGCCGGGCTTCGGCAGGAGCGGGATTTATCCCCAACAGTAGCCCCCCACTTCCGAGTTCAAAAATTGAAGGAAGGGAGTACCAAAACAGGCGACTGCCGAAGTCTTCTTCCAGGCTCCGCATTTGTTGCGGCTGAAGCTCGGGGGAGGTCTCATCTCCAGCCAATATTGACGCTGAAGTTGAAGCTGAGGCTTGGGGGAGGTCTCATCCCCAGTCGATGTTTGGAGTTGAAGTGGGACTCGTTTCCAGCCAAAATTAGTGAAGCCGACGTTGAGGCCGGAGTCAATGTCGCCCCCCGTGGTCAGGGTCGGAGTTGACATTGCCTTCATCAACCGAAGTCGATTCGGGGGAGACCTCCTCTTTTGCAGTCAAGGTTATGATCGCTTGGGGGAGACCTCGCCTCCCGCTGACGCTGATACCGAAGTTGAAGCCGAGGTCTGAAGGAGACCTCGTCTTCTGCAGTGAAGCTTACCGTAGACTCTGGGGCTCGGCCTTGGACCTTGCTCGCGTCAGGACGAGGTTCTCCTCTTGTTCCCGACGGGCTGTGGGGGCACATGGGGACCGTCGTCCTCGCTTCTCCCCCCATCCCGTCCTTTGTGGACGGGGCCTTCGACTTTGCTCACGCTAGGACGAGGTTCTCCTCCTGTTCCTAGCCGGCTGTGGGGGCACATGAGGACCGTCGTCCTCGCTTCTCCCCCCATCCCGTCCTTTGCGAACGGGGCCTTCGACTTTGCTCACGCTAGGACGAGGTTCTCCTTCCTGTTCCTAGCCGGCTGTGGGGGCACATGAGGACCGTCGTCCTCGCTTCTCCCCCCTTCCCGTCCTTTGCGAACGGGGCCTTTGACTTTGCTCACGCTAGGACGAGGTTCTCCTCCTGTTCCTAGCCGACTGTGGGGGCACATGAGGACCGTCGTCCTCGCTTCTCCCCCCATCCCGTCCTTTGCGAACGGGGCCTTTGACTTTGCTCACGCTAGGACGAGGTTCTCCTCCTGTTCCTAGCCGGCTGTGGGGGCACATGAGGACCGTCGTCCTCGCTTCTCCCCCCATCCCGTCCTTTGCGAACGGGGCCTTTGACTTTGCTCGTGCCAGGACGAGGTTTTCCTCCTGTTCCTAGCCGGCTGTGGGGGCATTCCCGCTCGCTTTTTTTTTTTTTTTTTTTTTTTTCAGTGACCCTGAAACGATAGTGTCGAGCAACAAGGTTTTATTGAGGGAAACTACTGGTAGTACATTCTCAGGTTTTCTGAGTTCCAAGGTCGGGGAAGCGCTAGTCCTCCGAGCTCCTTTAGACGATAGGTACCAGGTCGGATGACCTCTACCACTTCGTACGGACCTTCCCAATTTGGGACGAGCTTCCCTTGATTCTGGGGCTGGGAGACGGCCTGCTCGTCGGAGCACTAAGTCCCCAACTCTGAACGCCTTGCCTTTGACTCTGGAATTGTAATACCGAGCCACCTTCCGCTGGTAGGCGGCCATTCGGATGCGGGCTGCCTCCCTCCTTTCTTCCAGCAGGTCGAGGTTGGTTCTGAGGTCCTGGGAGTTGAGTTGCTCGTTGAAGCCCACGATTCGAGCAGACGGGAGTTTGAGCTCGATCGGGATGACTGCCTCGGTGCCGAAGGCCAAGGCGAAGGGTGTCTCGCCGGTCGGTACCCTCTGCGTTGTTCGGTATGCCCAGAGAACGTGGTAGAGTTCGTCTACCCAGGCCCCTTTCGCCCTGTCGAGCCTCGTCTTGAGGCCTTGCAGCAGGGTCCGATTGGTCACTTCGGCTTCCCCATTGGCTTGCGGATGGGCCACCGACGTGAAGTGGTGGGAGACGTTTAGTCCTTCGCAGAACTCGGCAAACCGGGCTCCAGCGAACTGTCGCCCATTATCGGTTATGAGAGCTCGGGGCAGACCGAACCGGCAGATCAGCGTCTTCCAGACGAAGTCCTGCACCTTGGCCTCGGTGATCTTCGCTAGTGGTTCCGCCTCGACCCACTTGGTAAAGTAGTCGATCGCGACCAGAAGGAACTTCCGTTGTCCGGACGCTGTTGGGAAGGGGCCGAGGATGTCCATCCCCCACTGCGCGAAGGGCCAGGGTGCAGTGAGCGGAGTGAGTTCGGATGTCGGCTGCCTTTGCACGCTGGCGTTCTTCTGGCAGCGGTCACACCTCTTCACGTATTCCGTGGAATCACGAAGTAGGGTCGGCCAGTAGTACCCTTGCCGAAGTAGTCTTTGCGATAGGGATCTGGCTCCCGCGTGACTTCCGCAGAGTCCTTCGTGGACATCCTGTAGCGCGATGCAGGCCTCAGAGGGTCGGAGGCACCTCAGCAACGGGAGGGAGTATGACCTTTTATATAACCTGCCCTCGTACAAGACGTAGCGGGAGGCTTGACTCCTGAGCTTCCGAGCTTCTCTCCGGTCGTGGGGGAGGACCCCTTCTTCGAGGTAGGCGATCAGCGGATCGATCCAGCTGGGCTCGAAGTCCGTCCGCAGGACGGCCTGAGGTTCCTCGGTGGTCGGGCACTTCAGAGTTTCCAGAAACACCTCTTTTGGTAGTTCGGCCGGGGCAGAGGTGGCCAACTTGGAGAGGAGGTCGGCCCTTGTATTCCCGGTCCTTGGGATGTGCCGAATGTCGAAGCTGTCGAAGGCTGGTATTAAGTTCTTCACCTTCCCGAGGTACATCACCATGCTTTCCTCCCGCGCCTCGTAGCTGCCGCCGACCTGACCGACCACCAACTGGGAATCGCTATAGACTTGAAGCCGACCCACCTTCAATTCCCTGGCTATCTGCAGCCCGGCTATCAGCGCTTCATACTCGGCCCCATTGTTGGTTGTGGGAAACTCGAAGCGCAATGCGTACTCGGTGACGATCCCCTCGGGGCTAACCAGGACCAGCCCTGCGCCGGCCCCGCTAGAGTTGGATGAGCCATCCACATGCAGAACCCAGGCGCCTTCAAGAAGGTCGGCCCTTTCTTCAGGGAAGCTCGACCGCCACAGCTCGGCTTCGTCGGGGCCTGGTCTCCCGCTGATGATAGTCCCGCTTGATTCAAGCTCGGCTTCGACTGGTGCGGTGCATTCCAGCACGAAGTCCCCAGTATCTGAGCCTTGATCGATGGCCTGGGCCGGTAATTGATGTCGAACTCCGTGAGCTCGATCGCCCATTTGGCGATTCTTCCTGAAGCGTCTGCGCGGTGGAGGACGGCTCTTAATGGTTGGTCCGTGAGGACCGTGATGGTATGCTCCTGAAAGTAAGGTCGGAGCTTCCTGGCTGCGATCAGAAGACAGTAAATTAGTTTTTCTAACTTGGAGTACCTGGTTTCCGCGTCCCTCAAGGCTCGGCTCACGTAGTAGATTGTTGCGCCTTCGCATCTTCCCTGACCAGGACAGCCGCCAGGGCCATTGGAGAGACAGCTAGGTATAGGAGCAGCCCTTCTCCAGGTTCGGGCTTTGCCAGCAATAGAGGCGCGCCGAGGTAGTTTTTAAGCTCTTCGAATGCCTGTTTGCACTCCGCTGTCCAGCAAAAATCATTTCGGTCGCCTGAGGACCTGGAAGAAAGGCAGGCACCGCTCGGCCGACCTTGAGACAAAGCGGTTCAAGGACGCCACCTTCCCAGCCAGGCGCTGAACTTCCTTAATTATTTTCGGGGCAGTCATCTCCTGGATGGCTCGGATTTTCTCGGGATTTGCCTCGATTCCGCGCCTCGATACCATGAATCCTAAAAATTTTTCGGAGGTCACGTCGAAGGCGCATTTGGTCGGGTTCAACTTCATCTTGTGCCTCCTAAGCGCACCGAAAGTTTCTTCAAGGTCGGCGAGGTGGTCCGTCGAGGCTCGGCGGCTTTTGACCAGCATGTCGTCCACGTACACCTCCATGTTGCGGCCGATCTGCCCCTTGAAGACCTTGTTGACCAAGCGCTGGTAGGTGGCTCCTGCATTCTTGAGTCCGAAAGGCATGACCCTGTAACAATAGAGACCTCGGTCAGTAATAAAGGTGGTCTTCTCTTCATCCTCGGGCGCCATGCGTATCTGGTTATAACCAGAAAATGCGTCCATAAAAGTGAGGAGCTCATGGCCCGAGGTTGCGTCCACCAGCTGATCGATCCTCGGCAGGGGGTAGCTGTCCTTTGGGCAGGCTTTGTTCAGCTTCTTGAAGTCGACGCACATCCTCCACTTGTTGTTTGCTTTTTTGACGAGGACCACGTTCGAGACCCAGGTCGGATAGTTGACCTCCCGGATGAGTCCAGCTTCAAGGAGCTTATCCACTTCTTCGGCTACCGCCTTCTGTCTTTCTGGGGCTTGGCGGCGTAATTTTTCTCTGACGGGTCGGTGCCTTGGGTCGATGGCCAGCCGATGTTCTATGACATCGGCATCGATCCCTGGTACATCCGCTGGGGCCCAGGCGAAAACGTCCGCATTCCTTCTGAGGAAAGCGACGAGCTGTCCCTTGACCTCGGCCGCTAGGTTGGAGCCGATCCGCACCTCATGCCCCGGGTCTCCATCGCGTAAGGACACAGGGACGAGGTCTTCCGCAGGTTCGCCCCGTTCTTCAGCGAGGTCGTCGCGGACGTCCAGTCCGTCAACAAGGCAAGGGTCGGGCTGGTCTCCCTCGCGCAGGGCGATTGAGTAGCAGTACTTTACCAGGGCTTGGTCTCCTCTGACTTCGCCGACTCCATGGCTCGTCGGGAATTTCATCTTTAAGTAGTAGGTTGACACTACCGCCCGTAGCGCGTTAAGGCCTGGTCGCCCAAGGATTGCATTATAGGCGGACGGGGTCCTCACGACAAAAAAGTCGATCCGCGCCTTGGCCGATTTTGGGGATTGGCCCGCCGTCACCGCCAAAGTCACCATGCCTTCGACCGAAACGGCGTGTCCGGCAAATCCCACCAGGGGGGAATTTACAGGTCCTAAGCGGGTGTCAGGTAGGGACATTTTAAGAAGGCATCGTAAAACAATATGTCCGCCGAACTTCCATTATCCATCAAAACGCGGCGTACATCATAATCAGCGACGTTTAAAGAGATTACAACCGCGTCGTTATGCGGAAATCTGATCCCCTGGGCGTCTGCTTCGGTGAAGGTCACGGGCTCCGAGGTCCTCTGCCTCTTTGCCGATCCCTCGGATTCGTCGGTCTTTCCTGCTGCGGTCCTCCCGAGATGGTGTTAATGACGCCAAGAGACGGCCGGTCCTCCTGCCGATCTTCCCCAATCGGCGGCAACATTCTCGGCCGATCTTCCTGCTCTTTAGATCGTCTTCGCAGGAATCGGCCAAGCCTGCCCCGTCGAACCAGCTCCTCGATTTCGTCCTGGAGCTGGATGCACTCCTCGGTATCGTGACCGTGGTCACGGTGGTAAAGGCAGAAACTTGTTGGGGTTGCGTTTTCTGGGATGGGAACGCATCCTCTCCGGCTCCGGAAGTCGTCCCTTGATCTCCAGCAGCACTTGAGCCTTCGGGGCGTTGAGGGGGGCGTAGCTGTGAAAACGCCGTCGGAGGGGAGAACCTCGGCGCGGGGAGGGACCTCGTCGCGAGGGAGAACCTCGGCGCCGGGGGGAACTTCGGCGTCGGGTGGGACTTCGGTGCCGAGGAGAACTTCGGCGCGCCCTTTCCGTCGGTGGCTTCCCGCCCCCGAGCCTGAGGTGGAGTCCGGGCACGCCGCGCGACCAGGGGGAGTTCGGGAACGCGGCCAGGCTTCGGTGCGCTTTCTTTCCTCGGCAGGCCTTCCCGCTCTGCCTACTCGTCGCTTGTCGCGAGCTTCACCATCCTTGGCCTCGAAAGCCTCTTCTGCCCGGGCATAGCTTTCGGCCCGAGCTAGCATGTCAGCGAAGTCCCTGGGATATTTCTTCTCCAGAGGAAAACAGCAGGTCGTTCTTCTGAAGGCCGCCCTTGAGGGCGGCCATAGCAACTGATTGGTCCAGGTTCCGGACTTCCAGCGCGGCAGTGTTAAACCGGGTGACGTAAGCCCGGATGGGTTTCCCCCTCTTTTTGCCTGATGGCCAACAGGGAATCCGAGCCTCTGCGCGGCCGTTTGCTACTGACGAAGTGGGCCGCGAATTGTTGACTCATTTGGTCAAACGACAGGATGGTGCCCGGCTTAAGCGCCGAAGTACCAATTCCTAGCCGCTCCCTTGAGGGTGGAAGGGAAAGCCCGACACAAAATGGCATCAGGCGCGCCATGGAGTAACATCGTCGTCCTGAAGGCCTCCAAATGTCGACCGGGTCAGTGGTCCCATCGTAGCTTTTGAAATGCGGGAGCTTTGAAGTTCGGTGGTACCTGTTCCTGCATAATTTTCTGTGAGAAGGGAGGATCAGTGCAAATATCGTTACCGCGGGGAGGAAGGAGTATGACGAAGTTCTTCTATGCGCCGTCCCATCTCCATGAGCCTTTGGTCCAGGAAATCTTCGCGATCCTTAATCCCCAAGGTCTTCTCGCGGGAAAGGGTGCGAAGCTTCTCCCTGGGTTGAGCCGCGGTCCGAGCAGGGCTCTTTGCCGGCTACCCCTCTCTCCCGAGGGCCGGAGGTTGGGTAGCCCACATCGGTCGCTCCTGGACTGGATTCCCGAGCTCCGGGGAACCCCGCGCCGGTCGAGTGGGCGCTGGACCTCGCGAATGCGTGGCTTGCACTGCCTGCACCGCCTCCGTAAGATCGCGGACCTGCTGGGCAAGGAGGTCGAACCGCTCCGCATCTACCGCGAGTACGGAGCGGGCCCGCGTCGCCGGGGCCGGAGTGGGAGCGGACGGACCCGAACGGGATCGGGCCGCGGAGGCTGCCGACCTCCGGGTCGAGGTTCTTCTGGGAGGTATTTTTCTTTTCAGAAAAGGAATACTGAAGAGGGAGGAGAGAGATCCGGAGCAGGGGAGGGAAATCGTCGTCGAGCACTCCTTGAAGAACAAGGGAACCTCGAAGGTTCAGTCCGAAGTTCCCACAGACGGCGCCAATCTGTTGGTGCGGAAATCCGTCGCCGCCGGAGGTCGCCGCAATCGAGGCCGCTGGGCGCCGCCGGGGACCTGCAAAACGAAGTTCCGTCCGGAACCGATGGGGTGGTGGCTCCGGCAGGACCCTCCGACGGTCAAGTTAGTTTCCGGCCAACAGTAATGGAGTGCCCGGAATGAGTTCCGGAGCTTAGGGATGTGGAGGAGAGCTTAGAGAGTCAAGAGTCCAGAGAGCCTAGCCTTAGCGTGTCGGGAGGATCCTTTATATAGTGGAGCTTGATGGTGACAACTGCAGCCACGTGCTGGCGGGCCGCTCGAGGTTCGGTGGAGTCAGTCTCACTGGCGCCGCATACGGCGGATGGAGGGTGACAGCCATCGCCGCCTGACAGTGGGTCGCCATCGCCCGCCGCGGCGGACTGACTGATGGTGCGGCGGACTGACTGATGGCGCGGCGGACTGACTGATGGTGATGGTTGCAGAGCTTGCCGAATGAAGGGATGAAGGCCTTCGTCGTGTGCCCATTTCGGAGGAGTTCGGGCTCCTGAAGAGGAAGATAGGAGGGAGTTCGGCTCCCATAGGCGTCTGGTGAGAGGTATGCAGCTAAGACCCGTCCGCAGAAGAGTTCGGCTGCTGAGAAGCCGCGGCCCGGCCGTCTGGGGTTCGGCCGGCCGTTGGACTTGGGCTGAGGCTTGGACACTTGAGAGTTCTTCGGTAGGAGCTCGGTCGGCCGAAGTTTGATGAGGGCGACCGCTGAGGAGTTCGGCCCAGTGACGACTGCTGAGGAGTTCGGGCCCGTAAGTGACGACTGCTGAGGAGTTCGGGCTCCTGAGTGACGATTGCTGAGGAGTTCGGCCCAGTGACGACTGCTGAGGAGTTCGGGCTCCTGAGTGACGATTGTTGAGGAGTTCGGGCTCCTGAGTGACGACCGCTTGGGGATTCTACTAAAGCCCGTCCGCTGAGGGGTTCGGCCGTTGAGAGGACTTTATTGAAGCTCGGCCGCTTGGAGTCGGTCCGAAGGAGTTCGGCCGCTGGAAGTCCGAAGGAGTTCGGCTGCATGGGAGGACTTCATTGAAGCTCGGCCGCTTGGAGTCGGTCCGAAGGAGTTCGGCCGCTGGAAGTCCGAAGGAGTTCGGCTGCATGGGAGGACTTCATTGAAGCTCGGCCGCTTGGAGTCGGTCCGAAGGAGTTCGGCTGCATGGGAGGACTTCATTGAAGCTCGGCCGCTTGGAGTCGGTCTCTAGGCAGTTCGGCCGTGACCTTGGTGCAGGGGAGTTCGGCCTCTAGGCAGTTCGGCCGTGTTAAGGGTTCGGCCTGGCGCCTGGCGCTGAAGCTCTTCAGCGGCTACTGGTTACATTGGGCTGAGCGTTGGGCCGGGCTTCGGCAGGAGCGGGATTTATCCCCAACATTTGGTATGAAAAGTGGAAGAGTAAGATGGCAAAAAAAGTGGTGGGCTTATTTTTTAGAGAGAGAAGGTAAAATAAATATTATAAGAGTTGGTATTTGATAAATTTTTGAGTGGTGGTAATTCATACTTAATAAAAATCTCCAATAAAATTGCATATGTTATCAATAAATTTATTCTGATGTCTTTCTAAATTCATTTAATAAAAAAATTTTATAAAAAAATTAAGATACAAATATCATTATACAAAGAGCCATGTGATTATAGTTATTATATAAAAATTAATTTGAGATGACAATACTATCATAGTATTAAAAAATATTTTATATTGAATAGTATATTTATAAATTTAGTCATATTTTTTTATAGATTTATCTCTAATCAAATATAATAATATTTTTTATATTATTTTCTAAAATAAATTTTTTATCAATCAAATAAAATAAATTTTTTTTTAATTATTTTTTTGATAAATAATTTTTAAAAATAATTAGATTATCTCACGTATCCGAACCAAATAGATCCTAAGTATTGTCTAGTGTCGTTGGATCAAGTATTGTCTAGTGTCGTTGGATCTTGAAGTTTTTTAGCTAGCGTACCAACATAAGTGGCCAAATCCATGAGTTTTAGGGCATATTATTTTTGGACTCAGATAAATTATTCTTCCATGAGATACGGAAAGATGGGGATCTTTTGCTGGACTTCAATGGTTAAAATGCTTTTGTAACCAAAAATAATAATAATAATAAAATCATTAGCATGCTTTTGTCGCTTTTGGTATGGCCCTTGCTTACATTAGCATGCTAAGATCATGCGGGCTCTGGATCATGGTGCTAAGTTTGATTTCCTAGGTTTCTCTTTTTTGTTTTATTAGCTGGAACAAAATATGTAGGATCGTTGATAAGCCAGCTACGCTTGAGCAACATGGCTACACACTCAGCTTAATGCTGAGAAAACTTGGGGCATCGATTTGATTGAAAAAAACTTGAGGCATCAACTAAAGTAGATCCCGAAGAACCTTTCTATTTGATGATCTAGGTAGAGTAAGGTAGCTCGAAGAATCTCATTTCTAAAAGTCTAATGCGAAAGTTGGGGCTGCCAATCATCGCATTTTTCTCGGATGGATATAGAATGATGCCGATCACCAAATATTGCACCTTCATATTTTTATAGATATATTGACAAGGTAATATGAAAAATAGTTTCTTTATATGCCTATTAGATCATCTTTGAGAGCCCTTATTGAGATACCTTTTTACCTATGATAATGAAAGTATCTGCTCATGAAAGATGGAACGACATCGAACAAATGAGGTATAATTGCTTTGTAATCCTTGATTCATCCTAGCCTAACAATTGTATATGTTAAATGGCATAGAGAATAGACTAAAAAGACTATTTTGGTGACTATAACTGAATAAAAAATGATGCTAGAGATAATTATTTTACGGTCAAATTTAGATTGAATAGTAGAAGTTTCATATTAACAATTTAAGTTATTGGATATAATATACTATCTCTAAACTACTTATCTACATAAAACATATGATTTGTAGATTTTTAGCCTTTGCATCAAGTGGTCAAAAAATTGGACAGTTCGTACAATATGAAATAATATATATTATTTTGAGCACTTGATGTATAGAATAAAAATTTCAAGTTCAAAAGATCTTTTAGTGCGCCAGCAGTTTAGAAAAAAATAAATCACATATAGTAACTCAGATGATTTATGTGGGATCTTTATCGTCCAATCTTGATTTGCTAGGATTTGACTAAAGATCCACTTGAACATAGCCAAGTCAAGCTCTCTTTGTATATATTTTCAAAAAGTTGATAATTCAAAATCAATGATAGGCAATCCAAAGTCAAGATCGAAATTGGTTTGCATTACCAGAAATACTTAACAATTGAAAATCATTTATTTGGATGATCTCTAACCTAATCATCAAATCAGTGTCAAGGAAGATGACTTTAATAGCATTATATTTGGGTTGTTATCAAACCATCAATCTGATGAATTTAGATCTACCTGTCTTTCAAATGTGTAAATTATGATTGGTAAAGTGAATTTTCAATTTGTATGCTTTATCATTTATGTTACCATACTAGTATAATTTATGCTCTTCTTTTTGTAGTTCAATTAGATGCATAGGTTAGAGTTCACTAAAATGTATGAATTTTAATTTTGGGATAATTTTATAGTATAGATTATATTTAATGATTTGAATCTTCAATTGGATGGCTTTTCATTCATTTTAAAATTGTTAACTCCTTCTAAAATGAATTACTATAAAGTGTGTTTTCTAACTCTTGCTTTATATATAAAGAAAGAAAGAGTTGGACCATATGCTTGAAAAGGGGGTTAATGCTTCAAAATATATGACAGACAATATAAATTCAAGATCTAAACCATCAAACTTGGTAGACATAACAAAAAAGTAATAATAAAAAAAAAATCATGTCTTATGGCGGTATATAACTTAATCATCAAATTAGTATCAAAATAAATGATGTTAATAATATAATACTATATTGTATAATGACCAAATTCAAACTAGTGAATTAAAATCTAAGTATGTTTAAAAATGGATAGATGACAATTATTAAAGTAATTTTTGATTTATATACCTTATCATGTATTTTGTGATATTAATGCATTGATATAATTTATTTTTATAACCACTTGATGCATGTGCTAGAAACTACCAAAAGATATGAACTTTGATTTCTAGGTATTTTTTAATATAAATTATATTCAATAGTTTCGATCTTTAGTTTAAATGATTGATTATTAATTTTAGAATTGTTCACTCCTTATTAAAGAAGTTAATATAAGTGTGTGGTCTAACTATATGTAGAGAGAGTTGAACTACACATTTTGTGTTAACTCCTTTTAAAAGAAGTTAATGGTTTTAAAATTAGTGATAACTATTTAAATTGAAGATTTAAATTATTGAACATGATTTATACTACAAAAATATCTAAAAATTAAAATTTGCATATTTTAGTTATTCACACCCTACGCATCAAATCTGTACAAAAAATGCATTAGTAATTGTACTCATATGATAAAATACACGAGTGGACAAATAATAATTGTTTAGTATGTTAACATACTGGATAAATAATGACTGGCACTTGGATAGTGATCTACCTATCTTAAAATATGATCGGATTTAAATTTACTAAAGTTTAACAATTAGATCATAGAAAAACATGGTATCACACTATTATAAGGCCATTCATTTTAACACCTATTTGTTGATGATTAGATTAAAGATCACTAAAATACATATAGGTACATTGTATACCGTCAATCATGTTCAACTGTTTTTAGATTTTGAGTTGAGAAAGTTCTTCATAGATTCTGAATAGATCATTGCCTTTTCAATTAGTTAATGTAAAATTTATTGTCCAATTTTTTTTTCATAAACTCAAAGGGGAATGGGTCAAACCAATTTCTTTAATGAGCAGTTGAAATAGTTTACATTCCCTGTAGTAAAAGCTTTTCATGATAATTTAGGATTGCAAAGGACTACAATTTAAAATGGAATTGTAGCAGCAAATTCTAAGTTAGAGAATAGAATACTTTCTATAGCTATTGGAGGTCATGGAAGCTCTCCCAATATATTAAAAGTGAGGTTTTGGGAGAAGCACCCTCTATATCTTTCCTTAGTCGGTGCTACCTTTGTCTTTTTATGAATGATTTCTATTTACAATGCGCCCTAACTTGTCATGTAACCCAAAGGTTGAGACAGCCACTCGTGATGCCGAAAACTTGGTGCTGATGAAAGACTCTTGCCTTGATAATGAAAAGTAGGCTAAGGGTTCCAGATTGATTTAACAGGGCAAGTACGATAGTTATTAATTAGAGTTAAGTGTTGGAGAAGACTTTATGCATCATGTCCCCATTTAGAACGTGAAGATCAACTAAGATGGTGGCATGTGGTTAGATTAGGGGTCAAATGATAGTAACAGGTCAACCAAATTACCATAAGATGCCATTCAAGATACATTGAGACATATCTAAATGGAATTGGTTAAACTAGGTTGAGTGATTACCTGAGGCATAGATCAGGTTCCAGAGATGTCATATGTATATGTTGATCATGGCCTGTAGGAGAAACTAAGTATGGACTTAAAGGCCGATCATGCAGACATTGGTTCTAATGTAGGATGGAGTCTAAGAAGCATGATGTGAGAGGTGGAAATGATTACTGAAATATCATGACATAGAAGGTGGAGATGCAGTTAGAACAATCTATAGTGACCATTAGAAGAAATCGGATAAAATGATGATAATCAGGAAAAACAGGTATTAATACTAGAAAGATATAGCTATTTAGTCGTAAAAGAAAGATGTATATAAATACTAAGTTGTAATCCAGATAATAGGCATTTTGTCAAATCAATGATCAACATTATTCTTACCATTTAGTCATGTTTATTATTTATCCCTTAGTTTCTACTTCTTAGTTCATTGCTCGTGGTCCCGTAATCACCATTCCCTTCCTTGAGAAGGCAGCACCTTGTAGTTGAAAGTCCTACAAGGTAAAGGTAGCAGGATCCATTGCTATGCATTCCGGTTCAGACTCTAATAGTTGAAAGTCCCATATCTGCATACTTATCTAGTCAAATCGTTAATATGTTTTCTATCCACCTCATAGCTACCCATTACGAGAAATAACTATTGAGATTCGGATGCATAGCTTTTAAAATTTTTACATGCAATCAATAATTGAAAATATACGATCCAAATCCAAAATCGAGATCACCTTGATGATTACAATCAAACATAAACCATAAACCAAAAAGCGATCAAACATGAGAGAAGAATAAATATACCTCCAAGATGATCTTGGAATCCTCACTGCTTGATTGATTTTCATAAGGCACCCAAGTGGACGTCCGCACAAGAACTGATCAAGGATCTCTTTCTCAACTTTTCTTGAATCCCTTGAGGCATGGAACCTCTTTCATGTCAGATCCCTTGAGGCATGAAACCTTTTTCACTCTGCTTCCCTTGAGACGTGAAACCTCTTTCATGCTACCACTATTTCTTAAGGGACGCTAGGCTTTTTAAGGCGTGAGAGTTTGTTGGCATCAACCCTTTGACACGTCAAAATTTTGACGAATCAAAGTTATTAGGCATCCAAACTCTTTGGCATCAAACTTTGACTAGTCAAATCCTATGGCGTAAGGAGTCCAAGTGGTTTGAGAGATTATGGTGTAAACATATGCTAGCATGTATTTATAGTCCTCTAGGATTTCTCATAAATTCATTATTTCAATTAGGTCCTCCAAGACCTAATCTTAAGTTTGAGGTTCGGTTTCTTTTCTTTTCATATTTCATATGGAGTGCTAAAAACAGATTTAGATGGTACCTTATTTAGAATGTATACGGCAGTTTTTAGGACGTATCATCAAAATGAGATCGAAAGGTCGATAAAGCACATCATGGACCGAACCATATCTAATAACGTGCAATTTCTTCTTTTCGCAATACCATTCAATTTTGGTGCATAAGGAGGAGCCCATTCAGGGAGAATTCTCTTTTCTTTTAGATGATCGAAAAATTCACTAGTTAAATATTTACCCGCTCGATCAAATCGAAAAGTTTTAATACTCTTACCTATTACCCAAGGATGGCTACTCAAGAGGAAGGATGAATTTGATACTTATAAAATTTTAGTCAAATCTAAAATCTAATCAATAATATGCTTTAATTTAAACTTGTTTGAGTGATTGTGATATGATCAATATATGCAGCGACAAAATCAAAATATAAATAAAACTATGTAAGGATTAAGCTAGTACAAAACAAGTAAAGCAAGCAAACAAAATAAGAAGGTATAATAAACACACGAAATTTATAATGGTTTGGAGTAATCCGCTCATATGTCCACTCCCTAATTTTTTCTTGAAAATTTTACTATAATTCTTTTTTGATTATAGTGTATTTATTTTTTCAAGCTCATAAACAAACTCAGTTAATTTTAACAAGAGCACCAATCAAAATCTTACACCATTAATTTTTTGGACTCACTAACAATCCAGTTAGTTTTAATCTTAGCTTACCAACCACAACTATACAATGATTATTTTTTAGACTAATAATTAATCTTGATTAATTTTAATCTTAGCTCACCAATCAAACCATACAATGTTCAAGTACGGGCTTGGACTGGCCTTGACCCTAAGTTTCTTTCCTCCAAAGAAACTTATAAAAAAATAAAATATAATTTTAGGATAAAAAAAAGAAAATAAAAACTCTTTAAAGTACGAAGAAGGAGCTGAATGTTGGTCTTTTGAAGCTTGACTTCTCTTCAATCAATGCTTGAGAAGATGTTAAGGATGTTGGAAAAGATCACTCTTGAAAAGCTCTCAATTCTATGCACTCCATCCTTCTCTTTTTTTTCTTAATGATATTCAATAATTCTTTCTTAGTTTGAAGATTTTCTTTCTTTAATCCACTTTCTTGATTTTTCTCTTAAGTCTCTAGCCTTTTATATGTTTGAAAGTGGCTGGAGAATAAGTTTTAACCATTAAAATCTTTGAAATAGCCATTAGAAGTCATTATGGACAAAAAATTAAAATTATGAAAAACTAGCTGTTACAGTCACTGGATCAGCTCAATTTTTTACTGAATCGACTCAGTTTTCAACTAAGTCAGCTTAGTATCAGTAGACTTTAAAAATTAGCTTTCTATCTTTTTATTTTTAAAATTGAGCCAACTAAGTACTGAGCCAGCTCAGTTTTTCACTGAGTCATCTCAGTTCTCAACCTTCAATAATTCTGCATATATTTTTGTATGAGTGGCTTTTTATCTTCAACTTTTGAGGACTTCTTTCATCTTAATTTTTATGATCGTTTCCATCATTAAAGCTTTCAAAACTTCTTATTTGAGCTTTCTTTGAGCATTTAAAATTATTCTTTTCTTTGACTTTTCTTCTTGTAAGAAATTTTTTTATGAATAATTTCTTTATTTTAAGCACTTGAAAAGTCCTATATATATTCTTAAAATACGTAATTAGCTAGTATCATTTATACTCAATATTTTAAAATTATTAAAATCAATCTTAGAATTAATAATCTTTTTTTTTGATGATGATAAAATTTTGAGTATATGTGCAATAAAAATAAATAATATATTTCAATACATTTTATCAAAATATATCATGAAATATCATGAAGTTTAGATTAAACATACGAATGAGTACTTTATGAATATTCTTAATTAATATTTTAATTTATTATACATAATTAATTTATTGCACATATTTTATATACTTATTTTAAATTTATATCTTAATTTAAATCAATGAGTATTAAGATTTTAAGCAATAAATTTATTGAGTTTCTTAAGCATTAATCCTTTAAGCATATACTTAACATTCCTCTTTTCTTTTTTGACAGCATCAAAAAGCTCATAAAAAGGATGAAGAAAAGTTATTAAAATCAATAATATGAATGCATCAAAGTAAGAGATGTATTAAGTTCAAAAAATTAATTTAAATAAATCATCTTCTTTTTAAAAATTTATTCTTTAACTTAAAATAAATTTAAAATATTTATTTTAATTTTAAAAATTAGCTTGAATTTAAATATCAAAGTCTCTCCCTTTTTTTGAATAAATATGATCTTTAATCAAATTTTTAAATATACACTTTTAAGCTTTAAGAGAAATTGAGCTTTTTAAAAGATTTGATCATAAAATCAAGTATAATATATATTTTAATATTTAATCTTTTTTTTTCTTAAAAAAATTTAATCAATTAAGTTTGAAAAAAATTTATATCAAAAATATATCGAGCAAGTCAATAATTTTAGTATACAGTATCAAGGCAAATGAAAATCACTTATTTAAACTTATTTCTTAAGTAAAAGATTCTTGATACAAGTAATTTTATAAAAAATTCTCAATATACATCATAATTTTAGTATTATATTTAGATTTTTAAATAAGTTTCTAAAATTGAAAGTATGTATCAAAATGGTAAATCAGATTATCAAACTCAAATTAAATTAAATTAGTTTAGAATGAGAATATATTTTAAATTTATTTTAACTCTAATTAATCATCAAAAATAATTTAGCAATCAAATCAATCAAATTAAATTAAGAGATCAAGATCATATGAAAGCTCAAATTAAAAGGGATATAATATAATTATTTAAAAATTTAAGATCAAACATAATATCTTTATACCAATTAATTGTTAAAGAGAATGACGATATGATTAAAACACACGAATTATAAATAATTACTTGAAACAAATCAATCAAAATAATTAAAGTATAAATGATCATCAATAATTTTTATTTTTATTAAATTCTAAAATAGTTTTAATACTATTTTCTCCCTCTATTTTTCATAATTAATACCATAAATAACTTTTAAACTTTTCTTTCCCTTTTTCTTTTTAAATAAGTATTTTTATCATAAGTTTAATTGATATCAAATTTAACCTTTAAATTTAGATAATTTAACTATCAAATTTAAAAAAAAATATTTTTAAAATAGTATCAAATTTGAACTATATAGGACATCTAATTCCAAAATAAGCATGTTTGATACCAATTTTATATTGATATCATGCTCCCCCTTTCTAAGTAGATTAAATTTAGATCTTTCTAAATATATAGAGGGATAAAGTTTTTCAAAGATATTAGAGCATATTTAATATCAAATTAAGTATATCTGATGATAAATTTATATTGATACTATTTTAGATTTTCAAAGAATGAAGTTTTTCAAGTAAAATATATCAAAAAAATTTTGATACCAATTTTAATATTTGTTCTTACTTTTTTTTTAAAAAAAAATTTTAGTCAATTAAGCTTTTGTTGATTTAAGTTTTTTAAATATATAATTGATAAGAAAAAGTTGAGATATCATGCTGAATTTCAAGATAAATTTATATTGTTTCAAAACATGATACCTAGAGAAGAGCATACTGATCTTTTAAAAATAATACATTTATCTCTTTACAAACATCAAAATCAATCATACTAAAAATATTTCAAGCAAGTAAACATAAAATAAAACCATCTAGATAGATCATTAAAATTAATATAATCAATTAAATAAGTATTGATGATATGATGTGAGAAAAATTTAAATTATACTAAGTATTATCATCCATCCAATTTAATTTTCAAGGCATCCAATCAAATTATTTTTTTTATTTTATTGAATCCTTGGTATACCTGTAAAATCATTTATTAACTTTTGATACCCAAGTCATCTTGGATCCATGGAGCTTAGAGCTCATGATTTCTTTTGAAAACTAAATTTATTTAATTAAAGTTTGGCTAATTCTTTTAATATTATAATCTAAAATTTTTTGGCCAGCTTGGTTGTATTTGAAGCAAACTATAGAATGATTTTTAGGTGAAGCTCCAGTGAACATATTCTTGATAAATTTTTATTTTCTTAAAAGATTATAGCCAATTTTAACTTTATTAAAAATAGCTTTTTGATTAATCAATATTGTTTGAAGCTTTTGTGATCTAAGTATAAATTTTTCGAGCATGAATTTTAAAATTTTAATTTCTTTTCTTAGTTTCATATTTTCTTTCAAAAAAGATTTTTAGATTTTAAGAGCTTTTTTTCTTCAACTAAGAATTTTTTAGATTTTGAAAGAATTTATCTGTCTTCAACTAAACTTTTCTTTTCTTTCAAAAAAGTATCTCGTTTAATTAATATTTTATTCTTTTCTTCAGCCAAAATATTTTTTTTTTAAGAAACCTTCTTTTTCAATTAAGAGTTCATTCTTTTTTTTAGCTAAAAGAAGATTTGATCTTTTAAGCTCTTTATTTTTTAGCCTAATCTTTTTATATTCATCCATTAAATTATGACAAGCTTCTAATAATTCATCAAAATAAAAAATGGAAGGATTTTTATTGTTTACCTCATTATTGTAAGTTATGAGACACAGGTTTGCTATACTTTTCTTCTTTTTGTCCTTATTTTTCTTTTCTTTGCATTGCTCCTCCTTAATTATGGCTTTCTTTCTCTTTTGTTTTCTCTTCTTCTTTTCATCCTCATGAGCCATGAGGCATAGGCTAGGGTGAGCTTCCTTCTCTTTATGGTAGTTTAATTCTTCTCTTTCATTTGCTCCCTCAAAGGTTATTTCAAATTTTTTCATATTTCTTTTACTGAAATGCAAGAAGAAATCAAGTAAAATTCATTAAAGTCTAAAGAGCAATAAAGCATATTCATGATTTTAGTATTTAGTTGGATTATTTTTTTATCAATAATCAATGTATTGTGTGTGTTGGGTGGGGGGAATTGACAATAATTCTTCATAAATTATAGTTATGTGCTTGTATGAATATTTTTCCAATAGGTAAAATTTTAGCAATTAAAAAGAGTGGATCTATCTATGGAATGGCCTTCATTAAAAAGAGATTTCATTTTGGATTGCTAATATCTGTAGCTCTTGATTGTTAGGTCAACAACCAATAACAGAGCACTTGCTCTGATACCACTTGTTGCCCAAGGATGGCTATCCAAGAGGGAGATGAATTGGGTACTTATAAAATTTTAGTCAAATCTGAAATCTAATCAATAATGTGCTTTAATTTAAACTTGTTTGAGTGATTGTGATATGATCAATATATGCAGTGGCAAAATCAAAGTATAAATGAAACTTTATAACGATTAAGCTAGTATAAAACAAGTAAAGCAAGTAAATAAAATAAGAAGGCACAACAAACATACGAAATTTATAGTAGTTTGGAGCAACCCGCTTCTACGTCCACTCTCCAATCTTTTCTTAAAAATTTTACTATAATCCTCTCTTAATTATAGTATGTTTATTTTTTCAGGCTCACAAATAAATTCAGTTGGTTTCAACAGAAGCATCAACCAAAATCTTACACCATTAGTTTTTAGAGCTCACTAATAATTCAGTTGGTTTTAACCTTGGCTTACCAACCACCACCATACAATGATTATTTTTTTAGGATAACAATCAATCTCGATTGATTTTAATCTTAGCTCACCAATCAAACCATACAATATCCAATTATGGGCTTAGATCGGCCTTGACCCCAAGTTTCTTTTCTCTAAAGAAACTTGTAAATAAAACAAATATAATTTTAGCACAAAAAAAAATAAAAAAAATTTAAAGCATGGAGAAGGAGCTAAATATTGATCTTTTGAAGCTTAACTTTTCTTCAATCAATGCTTGAGAGGATATTTAGGATGTTGAAGAAGATCACTCTTGGAAAGCTCTCAATTCTGTGCACTTTATTCCTCTCTTTTTTTTTTCTCAATGATATTCAATAATCCTTTCTTAGTTTGAAGATTTTTTTCTTTAATCCACTTTCTTGATTTTTCTCTTAAGTTTCTAACATTTTATGTGCTTGACAGTGGCTGGAGAATGAATTTTGACCATTGGAACCTTTGAAATAGCCATTGAAAATTGTTATGGATAAAAAGTTAAAATTTTAAAAAACTTGCTGTTACAATCATTGGGTCGGCTCAGTTTTTCACTGGATCGGCTCAGTTTCCAACTGGATCAGCTAAGTATCAATAGACTTCAAAAATCATCATTTTATCTTTTTATTTTCTAAGATCGAGCCAACTAAATTTTTTACTGAGCTGACTAAGTACTAAGCCAGCTCAATTTTTTACTAGGTTATCTCAATTCTCAGCCTTTAATAATTCTGCATATATTTCTGCATGAGTGGCTTTTTATCTTTAACTTTTGAGGGCTTCTTTCATCTTGATTTTTATGATCTTTTTCATCGTTAAAGCTTCCAAAACTTCTTGTTTGAGCTTTATTTGAGCATTTGAAATCATTCTTTTTCTCGACTTTTCTTCTTGTGAGAAAATTTCTTCTATAGATAATTTCTTTATTTTAAGCACTTAAAAAGTCCTATATATATATTCTTGAAATATATGATTAGTATCATTTATACTCAATATTTTAGAATCATCAAAATCAATCTTAGGGTCAATATTACTAGTTTGCTTCTCAACCATGCTTTGGTACTCTTTAAACTTATTAAAGGCTTCAAATTTATATTTCAGCAAATATATACATCAATTCCTTGACAAGTCATCAATGAAGGTGATGAAGTAGGAATATCCTCTCCTGATCTGAGTTATCATTAGGCTACAAACATCTATATGTATGAGATTTAATAACTCACTTACTCTTTCTCCATTCTAGTAAATGGAGTCTTAGTCATCTTACCCATGAGATAAGATTCATAATTAAGTTTTATATGATTCAAAAGCATATGGATCAAAGAATTTTTATTTATATAACTTGTTTATTCTTGACTCATTAATATGGCCAAGTTGATAGTGCCAGAAATATATGACATTCATATTTTCTCACTTTCTTTTCTTTGCTTGACCAACATGAAGAATCTTATATCATTGAGTGATAGGAACCTTTGCCTTTTCCATTTATTTCAAAACCATGTTCCAATAATAAAGGTATAGAAATAATGTTTCTAATAATTTTTGGCATGTAATAACAACCTACTAATTCTGAAACTATGTCCAAAGGCAACTTTAACAAAATAGTTTCTACAGTTTCGGCTTGGATGGACTCTCCATTAGTGCCAATCAGTTCAAAGTCATCTTTATTCAGCTTTCTTATTCTCTACAGTTTCTGTAATGACTTACAAAAGTGAGAACCATAGACGGTATCTAATATTTAAGAATCTGTAGCTGAAGTACCTAATAATAAATTAGTTTGTATCATATATAAACTTTTAGTAGATGCAATCTTTGTGTCCTTTTGCTACTTCATACTTGCAAAATAGATCTTGAATTTTTTTCTTCCATTGCCCTGTTAGATATATGTGCCCTAGAAGCCAGAATTGGCTAACACTTGTAATATACTTCTAGAAGCAAAATTATAATTTTGACTAAAAGCAATAAATGGATTATTTTCTATCACATATGTGTATTTAGTGTCTGTGATACATCCTTTGAGTTAATGGTAATGATAATTCATATTTTCAAGAGTTGAAAATTTAAGACATGAATAATCATTGTTAACTCATAAATTGCTCCCGACCATAGGATCATCACGAGGATGGTGATTGATCCGGAAGGTTGGTATACAATCACTTCTCTTTAGTAGATGAGTCTTGAGTCTATGGTGTGGAGACACCGAAGCGAGAGTACAGATACTCGTTAGAGAATGAGGGCACTGAGCGTGACCACCTCGAGTAGTCATTAGGGAGTCTACCTTCTCGTCAATGACTGACTCGATGCTGCAGTAGTGTGTCTGGTTCTTTGACCTGAGGTGCATCGGCAGTTCACCTTGAGGGTGTTATAGTTTGACTACACCATTACTCGATCTTCTAGCCATATGGAAACCTCTGAGGTGTATGTTGGCTATAGCATGTTCATTGTAGGAACTGGATGGCATCAAGATGGAATCTATCTACCTCGGATGGTAGAGGAGCAGCCCTATGATAATCATGAGAATCAAGTCCAGAAGCCCATGGCCATGGCAGAGTGAAATAATAGAAAGAGTTTCTATTTAGATTTTTCACATTGGACTCGAATCGAATGATTACATCATATGACAGAGACTAGGGTTTGACGAGTTCACCTTAAACCCTAATCTGATCGGGGCTCAAGATAGAAGAACTTGAATCACACAGGTAGCTGCACCAAGAGGTTCGCATTCAGCTCTGATGGGTTGCCACCATATACTGCTAGGTGTCACTGGTGGATTTTGGGAGCAATTAGAATGATTTAGATGATCGATCATTCTAGCTGTTCGAATCAGAAGAGTTTTGATCCATCGAAAGGAGTTTCGATGATGTCGATGATAGAGATCATGACATATCCCATTACCATACAGAACTGAACCTAACTGGATCACACAAATAAGGGTTTGAATCTGGTGATCATCAATTGAACTGATCTAGTTCAATTGATCTGAATGAGATTCAATTAGGTTCAAGAAAATCGTGCTAGCACTCGATTGAACCTAACGTTCTTCTTTTGCTATCATAAATAAGTTATCCTGTCTGAGCCAAAGGAGTTTGTGCTCAAATAGAGGCCTTCATATGGTCTGACAGGAGGTTGTCCAAGTCAGAAAAGGTTGTCTTATTTGTAAGACACTACCTGCCATTTTTGGTCACCTGCCATTTCTTGTTCTTTGACTTTGGTCAAAAGTCTACCTTTGACTGGTCAAACGTTGACCATTGATACTTTGACTTTTGACCACATGTCATGCACCTATTGGAGAGCTGGTGGGGGCCTGTCCCCCTGCCAGAACCTGGCAAGAAGAAGGGCGCACGCCACCCTAGGCGTGTGCCCAAGTTGGAGGCGCCTAGGAGTCCTTGTTGGACAAGGACTCCATCTCCTTTTTGGATTCCAATTAGAGTTCTTCTAAGAACCAACTTTGACTGGTCTTAGGCACCCTCTAAGGAAGGAATCCAGGGGACTCTATTCCCACCAATCAGATTTAGATCTGATTTCACAAAGGGTTGTGATTGGTTGGGAAGAAGAGGAGTTGGATCACAGCTAGTCTATAAATAAGACCCTGTACCCAACTCAGATGAGAGATATGATGAGATCATAGTTTCTCCATGCCCCAAGGCTACCTCTCCCCTCCCTCTCCATGCCAAACCACCTTCTCCCCTTGCTCTCAATGTTCAAAAGGAGTTTTGGACTTTGGTTGGTGCAATTCAGATCAAAGAAAGGCGATCAAAAGTAAGAAGGCTGCGCTGCTGCAAAGGACGACTGCTCATCTTCAAAAAGAGTTTTGAAGATCCTCCAGATCAGATCTAGATCTAATTTTTGGAGGCATGATAGAGAAGAAAAGGATCTCCAGATCCAACCTGAGTGGATATCGGTAGAGGCCAGGCGCTTGCGTGGCTAAGATCCAGAACCTTCCGCTGCAAACAGGATCATCAACAGGATAATTGGATTACCCAGATCAGGTAAATTAAATTTAATTTAATTTATCTTTTAATTTTATTTTATTAAAATAATAAGAATCAGATCTAAAATATATCAAGATCTAATTGAGATTAAGAGAAAAATTTTTGAAATATATCTCTTGATCTGATCAGATCTGAACGAACCTGGACCGGGAAATCAGGATTTTCCTTCAACTGGTATCAGAGCCATGGTTCTAAATTATTTAGATCTGATTTTAAATTTATTTTAATTAGAAAATAATTAATTTTAGATGTCACATGAGATGTGATCAGATCTGAAATAAAAAAAAAATTAAAATTAAATAATTTGGATCTAAGATTAGAAGATATGCATGACTAGTTCTAGAATAGAATAGTTCTATAGAATATTCTTGCATATTTTTGATTTAATCTGATTAAATCATATTTTAGATCTTTTTATTTACTATTTTTTGATATTATAAGTGTTATAATAACATCTAAAAAATAGCAAATAAAAATTATTTAATTTTTGAATATCATATGAGATATGATTGATGCATGTCTAGACTAGTTGTAGAATAGTTCTACATAATTATCTAGATTAAAATTTATTTTGATTAGATCAATTTAAATCTAATTTTTTAGATTATTATGAGATAATTTAGATTTAAAAATATGCATGATTATGATACATGAGATGTATGCAAAATATGCCATGATTAGATCTACTTTATATATGAGATATATGATATAGATCTGATATTGTTTTGTAGTATTGAATGTTCCTGATTAAGGCGTTCCTCTTGGCCGTCCGGTCATAAAGAATGAAGAAGAGTTTAAAGGCCCTCTCTTCCCATTCGATGGGGTGTTCTTATGATGTGTAGGGGTGCTGCGTGTTCGTCCTTAATCAGAAACCCAAAACTTACTTTCTGCAAAATCCTAGATCCTGAAACCCTAGGATTTATTATGCATATTTTGTTTATGAACCCTACTTAATTAAGAATTAAGTTTATGAAATATTAATTAGATCTAAAATTGAGAATTTTAGATCTAAGACATATTCATAATACTGAGTTCGAGCTTGGGTAGCTCAATTAGGTCTAAGCGGTTGATCAAACCGAATCAAGAGTTGGTTAGATGGGATCAACAATGCTTAAATTGACCAGCCTAATAGGATTAAGTCTGGGTCAAGATCGAGTCACGATCAAGCAAGACCTAATTAGGCTCAGAGGTTAGAGTCTGGATTGTAGGCTAACCCAATTGGTTCTGGCTCAATAATTTGGTGTCTAAGGTAAGTTTGGCATAGACGACCAATTGATTTTTAATTGGAAGCTACTCGACCTGAATGCATTCTTGTACGAGTTAATGGCATATTCCTTCCACCGATCTCACTTATCTGACCATATCTGTTGACACAGTTTGATCTGAGGTGGTCAATAATCTGAGCTAACCCATGCCACTAGGTTAGTCATAATTGTTATGACTAAGCCAAGTCTAGTTTAATGAGACCTGAATCAATTCTTCCTAAGAAAAGATTAAGTCTGAGATCTTCCACCATTGTAGATGTGCGGGCCCTTCCTGGGGTTGATTGTTCTCGGTTGGATACAGTGGCTCAGTTGCACCGGAAAGATGCAACCATGTCTATTAGGCATTGGATGCTATGGGCTGGAGGATGAGTTGGGCTCAATATTTTGGATACGATGAGAGACTCAATTAGGAACTCAGTCTATGCAAATGGTGGGTCTGACTTAACTAAGGAGTGGATCAATATTTTGGATACGGTGAGATTCATAAATTAGAGACCAAGTTCGGGTGCACCATAATTAGAGAATCATTGAATAAGAGTTGTTCACTCATTGGCTAACCCATCACCAATAACTGTTAGGTGAGGTGATGAGTCAGTTGGTGAGACCGCACCACCCACTAAAAATCATTAATTGTGGAGATTTTTGCATCTCTACAGAGGGAGTGTAGGGATCCAAGAAAATAATGGGAGCTAATTTGTTTAAAAATAAAATCCCTAAATAAATTGGTCAAGTCAAAATTACAGTATCTAACTAGAATTTTTGACTCTCTATAGGAATATATCTGCGTCCAACCCATTGGCACGTATCCTGGACACACATAGACAGACCGGACCCAATTATAAAGATTGGCTCAGGAACTACAAAATTATTTTGGATTCCGAGAAATTAACCCATGTTTTGGACTAGGATCCTCTCACATTACCAGCCCGTCCATCTGTTGAACAGAGAGCGTCTCTGAAAAAATGGATTGACGAAGATAATAAGGCCAGATATTACATGTTGGGCTCGATGTCTGATGAGCTCCAGCGCCAACATGAGGATATCGAGACTGCTCGCCAAATGTTGGCTCACCTGCAGGAGATGTTTGGTGAACAGAGTCGCGCAGCCAAATATCAAGTCACAAAATGACTTTTTAAGGCTAAGATGCGTGATGGGCAGTCAGTCCAAGATCACTGTCTGACAATGATCAAGGACATAGAAGAGCTTGAGAAGCTCGGTGTGAAGTTGGACTTGGACCTGCAGAACGATATCATTCTGCAATCCTTGACTGATGCATATGGACAATTCATCATGAATTACCACATGCATAAACTTCAGAATTCCTTGGCCGAATTAATGAATATGCTGGTTACCGCTGAGCTTTCTATGAAAGGTTCTAAAGGCTCAGTTTTTGCTATGGAATGGACTTCTTTCAAAAGAAAGTCTTCTGGAAAGAAAAAGAAGTCTGTGAAAAAGCAAAAGGTGGAAGGATCAAAGAAGAAGAAGACAGAGCCGAAGAAAAAGATCGATGGCAAAGGAAAGTGTTTTCATTGCAATAGCGACGGCCATTGGAAGCGGAACTGCCCTACTTACCTGGCCACCCTGAAGAACAAGAAGGAAGGTCCTTCTGAGGTATGCTCGTTATTGAGTCTAACCTTATGATTTTTTCTGCATCCAGTTGGGTGCTTGACTCTGGTTCTAGTGCTCATCTGTGCACTTCCATGCAGGATCTTGAGGATAGCAGGAGGCTGAGGGATAGAGACATGATCCTACGCGTTGGTAATGGAGCAAGAGTTGCTGCAGTAGCCGTGGGAACATACCCTCTTCGATTACCATCTGGTTTAGACTTAGTTTTGAAAGACTGTTATTTTGTGCCTGCAGCTAGCAGGAATTTGATTTCTGTTTCATGCTTAGCATAAGAAGGTTATGTGATCACCTTCTTTAAGGACCATTGTAATATTCTTTATGAAAGAAATAAAATTATAAATAATTTTCTTATTAATGGTCTTTATCAGCTACATATTGATATACCTGTTCTAACTATCGAGCAAAACGTGAATGCCAAATGACCTAGGGATAGTCCAAACGATAGATATCTATGGCACTTGAGATTAGGTCATATAGCAGAAGATAGGATCAACAAATTGGAGAAAAATGGGCTATTGAGTCCGTTGACTTCTGAGTCATATCCAACTTGTGAATCTTGTCTTCAAGGCAAAATGACTAAACTCCCTTTTGTTGGACATGGAGAGAAGGCCACAGATCTCCTTGCCCTAGTACATACAGATGTGTGCGGCCCATTTGATGTGCCGGCTAGAGGTAATTTTGTCTACTTCATTACCTTTACCGATGATCTGTCTAGGTATGGGTATGTGTATCTTATGAGATACAAGTCTGAAGCCTTTGAAAAGTTCAAAGAATTCAGACATGAAGTAGAAAAATAAACTGAAAAATCCATTAAGGTTCTTCGATCAGATCGAGGAGGTGAATACCTTAGCCAAAAATTCCTAGACTATCTCAAGGATAATGGCATAGTCTCTCAATGGACTCCACCAGGAACACCTCAACTCAATGAGATTTCAGAACGGAGAAATCGGACCCTATTAGATATGGTTCGGTCCATGATGAGCTTCACAGACCTCCCTGATTTTCTTTGGGGACACTCATTGTTAACTTCAATCTATCTACTGAATAGGGTTCCCTCTAAAATCGTTCCTACCACACCGTATGAGATATGGCACGGTAAGAAATCAAGTCTGAGTCATCTCAGAATCTGGGGTTGTCCAGCTCATGTCAAAAGACAACAAGTGGACAAGTTAGAATTTAGGTCCTTCAGAGCTCGATTCATAGGATATCCTAAAGAGTCATTAGGATACTATTTCTACATTTCAGAAGACCATAATGTGATTGTGAGTCGACATGCCATCTTTCTTGAAAAATAGTTTATTCAAGATAGCGGCATTAGAAAATAGATCAAGCTTGATGAGAAAGTCTCACAAGCAGAACGAGCTAAGGACCAAGTGGAACCAAATCAGGTTGAGCCAATAAGAACACTACCTCCTCCACCTCATAGATCGGAAAGAGTTTCCCGTCCCCCTGAAAGATACTTAGGTATTGTTTTAGAGGATGTAGAGAAAATGTTCCTCGTAGGTAATGGTGCTCATGGTGATGATTCCAAAACCTACAATGAGGCGATATCAGATATTCGACTCCGAGAAATGGCTAGAGGCAATGCAGTCAGAAATTGACTCGATGCACTCAAACCAAGTCTGGACCTTGGTAGATCCACCAGAAGGTATAGTACCTATTGGATGTAAATGGATCTTTAAGAGAAAGATTGGTGCAGATGGGAATGTGGAGACATTCAAGGCTAGATTGGTGGCAAAAGGTTATAGTCAATGCGAAGGCATAGACTATCAGGATACCTTTTTCCCAGTAGCTATGCTAAAATCCATCCGCACATTGCTTGATGTTGCAGCCTATTTCGATTATGAAATATGGCAAATGGACGTAAAAACGGTATTCCTAAATGGATATCTTGAGGAAGATATCTATATGGAACAGCCGCTAGATTTCACATCCAGTGATACTGATCACAAGGTTTGCAAGCTGCAAAGGTCCATATATGGACTTAAGCAAGCATCTCGGAGCTGGAACACTCGTTTCAATGATGTGATCAAAAAGTTTGGTTTCATCAAAAATGAAGAGGAACCATGTATTTTCAAAAGGGTCAGTGGGAGCGCTGTTGTCTTCCTCATATTGTACGTGGATGACATCCTCCTTATTGGGAATGATATTCCCATGTTGACATCAGTCAAGATGTGGTTGTCCAAGGAATTCTCCATGAAAGACCTAGGTGAAGCATCCTTTATTCTAGGAATTAAGGTCTATAGGGATAGACCGAATAGGATGCTAGGACTTTCACAGAAGATGTACATAGAAGAAAGTACTAAAGAGGTTTAGTATGGAAAACTCTAAGAAGGGATTAATACCCTTCAGACATGGTATTCATCTTTTCTAAGAAGATGTGCCCCAGCACACCTGAGGAAATAGAACGCATGAGCAAGATCCCTTATGCTTCTGCAATAGGGAGCCTCATGTATGCCATGCTATGTACACGACCTGATATAGCCCATGCTGTGAGTGTCACAAGCAGATATCAGTCAAATCCAGGTGAAGAACACTGGACTTCTGTGAAATGTATCCTTAAGTACTTGAGAAGAACTAAGGATATAATGCTGGTCTTTGGTAATGGAGAACTCCAAGTCCAGGGATACACAGACTCAGATTTCATGTCTGATATAGATGATCAAAAGTCGACATCTGCCAGACTATTTGTATGCAATGGTGGTACTGTCAGCTGGAAGAGTTCCAAGCAAACGATGATACCACCTCATCCACAATTACCTCGAGAAGGGTTACGTCGAGGTCAAGAGAGTCGACTCCGTAGATAATGTGGTAGACCCACTTACAAAGCCGTTGGGCCAGCAGAAGTTCGAAGCCCACCTTGAGAAGATGGGACTTAGACTTGTAGCCAATTGGCTTTAGGACAAGTGGGAAGATTGTTAGATATATGTGCCCTAGAAGCCAGAATTGGCTGACACTTGTAATACACTTCTAGGAGAAAAATTGTAATTTTGACTAAAAGTAATAAATGGGTTATTTTCTATCACATATGTGTATTTAGTGTCTGTGATACATCCTTTGAGTTAATGGTAATGATAATTCATATTTTCAAGAGTTGAAAATTTAAGACATGAATAATCATTGTTAACTCATAAATTGCTCCCAACCATAGGATCATCATGAGGATGGTGATTGATTCGGAAGGTTGGTGTACAATCGCTTCTCTTTAGTAGATGAGTCTTGAGTCTACGGTGTGGAGACACCGGAGCGAGAGTATAGGTACTTGTTAGAGAATGAGGGCACTGAGCGTGACCACCTCGAGTAGTCATTAGGGAGTCTACCTTCTCGTCAATGACTGACTCAATGCTGCAGTAGTGTGTCTGGTTCTTTGATCTGAGGTGCATCGACAGTTCACCTTGAGAGTGTTATAGTTTGACTACACCATTACTCGATCTCCTAGCCATATGAAACCCTGAGGTGTATGTTGGCTATAGCATGTTCATTGTAGGAACTGGATGGCATCAAGATGGAATCTATCTACCTCGGTGGTGGAGGAGCAGCCCTATGATAATCATGAGAATCAAGTCCAAAAGCCCATGGCCATGGCAGAGTGAAATAATAGAAAGAGTTTCTATTTAGATTTTCACATTGGACTCGAATCGAATGATTACATCATATGACAGAGACTAGGGTTTGATGAGTTCACCTAAACCCTAATCTGATCGGAGCTCAAGATAGAAGAACTGAATCACACAGGTAGCTGCACCAAGAGGTTCGCATTCAGCTCTAATGGGTTGCCACCATATACTGCTAGGTGTCACTGGTGGATTTTGGGAGCAATTAGAATGATTTAGATGATCGATCATTCTAGCTGTTCGAATCAGAAGAGTTCTGATCCATCGAAAGGAGTTTCGATGATGTCGATGATAGAGATCATGACATATCCCATTACCATACAGAACTGAACCTAACTGGGTCACACAAATAAGGGTTTGAATCTGGTGATCATCAATTGAACTGATCTAGTTCAATTGATCTGAATGAGATTCAATTAGGTTCAAGGAAATCGTGCTAGCACTCGATTGAACTTAACGTTCTTCTTTTGCTATCATAAATAAGTTGTCCTGTCTGAGCCAAAGGAGTTTGTGCTCAAACAGAGGCCTTCATATGGTCTGACAGGAGGTTGTCCAAGTCAGAAAAGGTTGTCTTATTTGTAAGACACTATCTACCATTTTTGGTCACCTGCCATTTCTTATTCTTTGACTTTGGTCAAAAGTCTACCTTTGACTGGTCAAACGTTGACCATTGACACTTTGACTTTTGACCATATGTCATGCACCTATTGGAGAGCTGGTGGGGGCCTGTCCCCCTGCCAGAACCTGGCAAGGAGAAGGGCGCACGCCACCCTAGGCGTGTGCCCAAGTTGGAGGCGCCTAGGAGTCCTTGTTGGACAAGGACTCCATCTCCTTTTTTGGATTCCAATTAGAGTTCTTCTAAGAACCAACTTTGACTGGTCTTAGGCACCCTCTAAGGAGGAATCCAGGGGACTCTATTCCCACCAATCAGATTTAGATCTGATTTCACAAAGGGTTGTGATTGGTTGGGAAGAAGAGGAGTTGGATCACAGCTAGTCTATAAATAAGACCCTGTACCCAACTCAGATGAGAGATATGATGAGATCATAGTTTCTCCATGCCCCAAGGCTGCCTCTCCCCTCCCTCTCCATGCCAAACCACCTTCTCCCCTTGCTCTCCACGTCCAAAAGGAGTTTTGGACCTTGGTTGGTGCAATTCAGATCAAAGAAAGGCGATCAAAAGTAAGAAGGCTGCGCTGCTGCAAAGGACGACTGCTCATCTTCAAAAAGAGTTTTGAAGATCCTCCAGATCAGATCTAGATCTAATTTTTGGAGGCATGATAGAGAAGAAGAGGATCTCCAGATCCAACCCGAGTGGATATCGGTAGAGGCCAGGCGCTTGCATGGCTAAGATCCAGAATCTTTCGCTGCAAACAGGATCATCAACAGGGTAATAGGATTACCTAGATCAGGTAAATTAAATTTGATTTAATTTATCTTTTAATTTTATTTTATTAAAATAATAAGAATCAGATTTGAAATATATCAAGATCTAATTAGGATTAAGAAAATTTTTTTTGAAATATATCTCTTGATCTGATCAGATCTGAACGAACCTGGACCGAAAAATCAGGATTTTCCTTCATGCCCATTTTTGCCGCAATGGAAATAGATACCTTTGGTGGAGACATTCTTCATCATTTTCTTCTTAGAGATGCTACCCTTAGGATTCAATCTTTTTTTTTTTTGTTGAATCCTTCTTGCCTACCTTCTTCATGGCAAGCTCATCCACCCTTTTCATTCTTGAAATGGCTCTCAACTATCTTAAACATATTGTGCAACTCTAGCAGACTTATATTCAATTTGTTCATATGATAAATAATAATAAACTAAGAAGAGTTAGGGAGTGATTGCATGATCAAATCCTGGCTAAACTCACCATCCATAATAAAGCCCAATTGACCTAATTGAGTAATTAAGTCAATCATTTTGGGCACATGAGTTTGCATGGATTTTCCTTCACTCATCCTAAAATGAAATAATTATTTGGATATTTCATACTTAGCAATTCTACTCTACACCATACAACTTCCTTAGATTGAGAAGTATGGATTGAGGATCTATACTTTCATATTGCCTCTACAACTCATTGCTTATAAAGACTAATATATGATACACTTGACTATCAAAGTGTCATCTTGCCGCTTATTGAAAGCAGCTCTTTCCTCCTCTGTAGCATCATCACTAATCATCGGATTGGGATCAGAAGTATCAAGAATATAGGAAACTTTCTCCTGGATGAGAATTATTCTAAAATTCCTTAACCAATCCATATAGTTAGCTTATTGACATCAAGTATGCTACATGGTAGGTGTAGATTAATCTACAAAAATAAGAATAATGCATAAGAGGACTACTTATGATGACATGCATGATTAGATAAGGTCTTTTATCTAATCTAATCTTCCACTTATTTGATAAATCCTATAGCTCTCTAGTATGGAAAGTAAAAAACTCTATCCAAAGGTTTCTTAGTGGGGTTAAGATTCCAATTCCTCAAAAAAACCTTATAGATAGCACAATAAATGTTTATAAGTTCAAAGATTGGTAACGCTAACCAATTGTATCGCATATAATTCTCAACATATTTTTTTCCTTTAAAACACTTATAGCCTTGTGGATGGCATAATAGACTATAATATTTTAGTTAAATCATCCCCTTCATTTTTATATAGTAATACTTGAATAATACTACTCTTGTGGATAGCGCAATAAAGCAATATCATCCAAATATGCCATAAGCATCTCTATGTACTAAGACAATATCATATCAATCCCTATAGCGAGCCTTGTGGATAGAACAATAAATTTACTATAGATTTTGATATATTCTATTGGCTTAGCATAAAGAAAGACATGGATAATATTTTTAACACTTCACCATTATAACTTAATATGATTTTATGAGGAACTTTGATCTATTTGGTCTCATGCACATCCTCACATGTATATATACATCACAGGCATAATATACAAATAGCTACCATCATTATAGATTATATATAAAATTGGATGGTTATATACTTTTCTCTGAGGTGGTGTTCGATAGCTGGTAATCTATCTAGATCACTAGCAAGATTATTGGCAATTTAAAGTAGACCCATCAGATTATTGTGTTTAGTATGCTTTTTGGATGGCAATCCATATTACCTCGATAATCTACATTTTCTTCCAAGAGGTAATCCACATTGCCTTCGGAAGGGGTGGCTATCCAGATTACTACTTCTTTGACAATCTTATAATAAAAATTTTGGATAAAATTATTTCTTAAAAAAATCATAAAAAATCCATCCCCCAACCCTCCCCCTCCCCCGACGTCGCCCACGGCTCCTTTGCATGCGAGCCCCGCCCGTGTCTCCTCTCTCTCTCTCTATATATATTATTTATATATTTATATATATATAAATAATATATAAATATATAAACACATATATTATATAAATATACATATATATATATATTTTATATATAATACTATATATATAATTTTTGGTTCTCATCAGAAAAAAGAAGAACAACATTACTAGGAGCATTTTGAAAATTTGATTGTACTTTATCGATAATCTGATTATCATACCAAATATATCAATCAAGATTTTTAGTTATTTTACTACAATATTATCTATATATATCAAAACAGTAATCAATATTACTAGCAATTTGATGGTGGTAATCTATCTTGAAGGTAATCCATATTATCTTTTAAGATTGCCTGGTGATATATCAAATGCAACCTAATATAATCCACTCAAGCCACTTTGATAGATTACAGGTCTCTTCCAAGGTGCATCACACATTATGCCATCTCACAGTCCATCTGTATTCTTCTTTGCTCTTGAACCATATGATAGTTCTGTCTTCATCTCCATGAAGGCTTGATGAATGCTCCATCTTCTTTCTACATTTACAAATACAAAGAAATATTTTCTATCTACTACAAATAAAATTTTCTATCTTATTTTTACATCAATGTGTAAGAAACCTCAATCAACAATTAAAAAGTACAAAGAAGGGAGAAAGAAGATACAACCAAAAAAATAAATGTCGCAAAGGCACCCAACCGCTATTTTATCAAATAAAATTACAACCATTATAGATACATCCATTCATTCATCCATTGTAGATACATCCATTCATTAGTACATCACATGGATGCTTTTAGTCCATAACCATCCATCATGCAATTTATAATATTTATATAAAACATAAAATTAAATTACTTATATTATTATAATTGTGATATCATTCATACATATATCACAAAGGCATTATGATGTTTAATTTTGTAAGCTCTAGGCCCATCTAGGGTTTACATGTGTTCTTGGTCTAACTTTTAGACCAACTAGTATTAGATTATGATTTGGACTTAATTCTTGGTCCAATTATAATTTTTAATTACCATATGGGTTCAACTCTAGATCCAATATCAATTATGAGTAAATATGCCAACTTTTGACTTAAGTCAACTAACTCTTACTCAAATTCTAATCCAATTAGGTTTGTGAAGATCTAGTCAATTTTGATTTAAATCCTAATTCAATTAGGATAATGAAAATCTAATCAACTTTAATTCGACAAGAATTCTAATCTAATTATTTTAGTTGACTTCCAAATCATCCAAAATCCTAGATCTTAGATTGAAGAATCTTTCTTCCATGGATCAAATTATAGTCACCAACTCTTGGGCCAAGGGACATGATGGCATGCCTCCTTCAACTAGAATCTTTAGCCATGGCATTGGGAGAGAGGGTTTAGCATGACCCAAATTTATTGCTGCTGCAACAGACCTTTCCTTGTGCATCCCATGCATGAGGCAGCCTCTCCTCCATGAGTTTCTGATGGCAGAAGGCTGCCCCTACTTATCACACCACTACAAAAAAAAGAGTCTTTTACAACGTAAAAAAAGCAATGCAAATACTAAATTTTTATCACTAATAATTATTTATGATAAAAATTTTATCACTAATAATTCATCGCAAAAAAAGAGATCGCAGATAACATTTTACGATGAAAACATAATTTTTATTGCTAATAATAATTTTTACCATAAAAAAATTTCATCAAAATTTTATTTATTTATTTAATTATTTATGATGGATTTATTTGCAACTGGCATTTATATTTTTGCATCATAAATATATATGTATAACAAAAAAAATTACATCATAAATATTGAGGATTTACAATGAAATTTTTTTTATCATAAATATATAATTATTTGCGATGCAAAAATTTTTATTATAAATCCTCAATATTTATGATGGAAAAATTTGTATCATAAATACTCAATTATTTGCAATGAAAAAATTGCTATCATAAATAATTAAGTATTTGCAATGCAAAATTTTTCATTATAAATAATTAAATAAATAAATTTAATTATAATTTTTTAAAAAATAATTTATAAATATATATATATATATTTTAATTTATATTTTAAATATTTTATATTTATAATATATAAAATAAAAATAAAAAATCTACATAATAAACCCATAAATAAATTTGAAAATTTTATTATATTAGATTATAATTATAGAAAAATAAATTTAATAATTATAAGAAGTCTAAAATAAAAATAAAAAAAATATAAAAATAGACTGCTGGTCATCAAGCATCGGTATTTGAAGAGGAGGAGAGCACTAGGAAGAGCTCGAACTGGCCTATTGCTACATCATCTACTTCATCTGCGCCATTTACTCCATCATCTACATCTAGAATAGCTAGTACTCATTGATGCTTGCAGCCAACTCAGCAGCCCGCCGTTGATCCTCAGTAGCCTATCTTTATATCTCCGCCAACCAGATATCGCAGGCAACATGCATGTCAGCCATGGATGAGTATGAGGATGTGGGAGCTTTGATCCCATGCCCTAGCCTCCTAATATAATAGGGTCTCATACCAAGCATCTGATCATAAATCTCGTCATCCATGGATGCGGTCGAGCCTCAGAGATTGGCTAGGATCCAATGTCTATCATACGATCCTAAAAATTAAAGTTATAGCTATTCTAATTTTATACTAAAAATTAAAATATTAATAAAAATAGTTAAAAAAAATTACATAAAAAGTTTGGCTCCCCACCATCCAATGCTCTGACCATCACTAGTGGATCCGTGGATAGATATTGATCCTACCAAGAAGCTCGCCACTTCCTACATCTCCATGAAATTTGAGAATAATTAATAAAAAAATTTAAATAGTTAAAAAATTAAAATATGCTAAATAGAAATTACTTACCATCTGCTCCATATAGCGAGCGAATGGCCTCGAACCTCCATAGTGTGAGATGGTCTGTCTCACCTGATTCATAGCATTTTGGGCACATGGATCTTGTACAGTTAATAGTCAAATTAATAAATAATTAACTAAATTTAAAAATAAATAATTTAATTATTAAACTCTAAAGAAAAAGTTTGGATGCTTAACCTGATATGCCGGGTTCTCGTACGTATGGTATATGATAGCCCAATTCTCGATATTAATGCTATCATATGTCTACTGCCATGCTACCTCCACCTCATGATCATGTACTATAGCATGCCAGTGGTGATGAATGAGATGTCGGTACTCCTTGAAATATGAGCATAGATGATCATTCATAGCTTGCCGCACATGATCGTGCTCAAAATCAATAATATCAAATATAGCTTACCAATAATAAATATTATAGGAATATAATACTAATTAAATATTTTACTAAATATTATTTTACCTATAAGTAGCTATAAAAATCTTCTTCTGAGCTCATGTAACCTGATGCCAATTAAAGAGCATTACAGGAGCAAATCTGCGGCATATAATTCCTAGCTTTGTCTACCATGGCTCACAGCATCCCCTAATGGGCCTGGTGAAGCCGGGCAAAATCTTGATATGAAAATATTGTCCCTTATTCTCGCATCTCCAATGCTCAAAGGCAAGATTCTTTAACGGACCTTGCCCTCGACTCACCACTAATAGAGAATGACTTGAAACAACAATGAATAAATTATTAGTATGATAGCTATTTATAAATCTAATAGGTATAATTAAAATTAATTTTTTTATATAAAAAATATTAAAAATACTACTCGGATCTGTCTCACTTGGATCTGCCTCTATAGTGCCCTTTGGTGACTCCAATGGTATGATAGTGGAAATGAAGGAAGGATCATCTTTAGGGGTAGGCTGAGAACTCAAATATCGTCGTCTCTCTCTTGATGCCATGCCTGCAATACTTAAACTAAGCATATAACTAACTTAACATATAAATGAATATAATAATAAATAATAATAGTAAAAAAATATATAAATGCTAATGAATAAAATTATATTGCATATCATTATTGCAAAAAAAGATTCAATGAAAAATATAGACCTACTCATTAATATCTGTATCCTCTTTAATTTGTTGATCCTCCTTCGAATCATAATAATCAACTAATGTATCATCTTCTATCACATCATTATTTATGAACTGATCATCGCTTTTTGAATCATCAAGATTAAATATAAAATCAACTTCAACTTCATTGGATGGTAGATCAGCCTTATTCAAAGGAGCTATCACAAGTTCTTCATCAATAAGAAGCTCAATTAATGTTTGTTCTTCCTCTTAAAAATCTTTTTCTTCATGTAGATCAAAATTTTTGTCCATCTCTAGTCGGATTGGTATGTCATATATGCCTCTAGATATTATTCTTTATACAAAATGCCAATCACCTCGATACTTCAAATTTTTCAAATATATTACTTATTTCGCTTGAGTTGCTAATATATACGGCTCATTATGGTGTCACGTTCGTACAAAATTTATACTAATAAAGTATGGATCAAGATGAATACCGATCTTCTTATTGTTAATATTCCACCATTCATACTGAAATAAGAATACTAAATTTTTAGACCCATACTCCAGTTTTATGATATTTATTAATACACCAAGATATTCAATCTCCTCTTCTCTTCATATCCTATCATAGTAATCCCACTATTTTGGATCCGTCTTTGCATCTCAAGCTCTCTTGTATGAAATCTCATTCCTCTAATGATACAGGATGCATAGTAGTTAACCCTTTGATCAGGCCCATATGTAAAATCATACAATTTATTGATCGCATCCTTTTCTTTATTGAAATACTTAGATTTTATTTACAATATAACATAAAAAGTTATGTTGGTTCAAATAATTAATTTTATAATTATCAAAAAAATATAATAAAATACTAGTTGAACTTATATGATCTTCAAACCATTTTGCAATTTTTTTTCTATGTCGGTCATCAACATCTATATTATTCTTTTTGGATAATATGCTCTTGTGCTCGCTGCAACAAGTCATGATTTTTAATTTTATATCGACATGAAAAAAATAGTTATAATACTAAAAAATTATTAAGATGGTACTTACTTAATTAAATCTTTAATTTTTTTATAATTATTTAGAATATAGAAGTGTGCCTTAGATCACTCAATCACGTCCATAAAGTCATATCTCTTTCCATCCATGGATAGTGTCGATTCATTATCATCCCAATTATAGTTTGCATTATGATTGGGGCATTCAAGAGCCATTCATAGAGTCCATTTTAGGGATCCTAGGATTGACTCTTGAATGAGAGTCTAAAATTACATCAATGCATACATTAAATCACTACCATGCATTTCTCTATGAAAATTGAGAGATGTATCCTGATTCCAACTTGGATCCTGATCTGGATTTCGATCCAAATTCTGACTAGGATCCTGACCCAAATCTTGATTTGAATCCTAGACCACAACCCGACCTGGATCTTGATTTGGATCCTGACCTCCATTCAATCAAGATCGTGACCCATATCCTAGACCGGATCCCAGACTGGATTTTGACCTGGATCCTAATCTGAATCCCGACCTTGACCCGACCACGATTGTGACCCGGATCCCGAACTAGATCTCAGACCAGATTTCGACCTAGATCCCTATTTGAATCTTATAGGAATCTAGTATCACTCTGATACCAAGTTACGAAAGTCTCTGATCTTTAGCATGGACCTGAGAAGATCTATGACATTCTCTAATGCAGCAAACCACCGATCCACTACCTGAATCTGTGCTAGGGCACCTATCTCATTAGGTTTGAGGGAAGCATCCCCCTCTCTAGGGCTTCTTTAAGAACCCTAGGGCAGCAACACTAAAGAGAAGAGAGAAGAGATTGAGGAAGAAAAGTGTTGCCCAGAGGTAGCAACCCAAGAGGGGGGGACGAGGGGGGGGAGGTGAATTGGGTTCTTATAAAAGCTTTGGCCAAATTTAACTCTAAGCAATTATGTGCTTTGATTTTAATCTAAATGGTGAGGATGAGATGTATATAATATGAGCAGCGGAATTAAGATAATAAAATCAAACTATGAAAGTAAAGTAAGAATTATAACCATATAAAATATATAGAGAGATAGAAAAAAAAAGTACAACACAAACATACAAAGATTTATAATGGTTTGGAGCAATCTGCTCCTACATCCATTCTTCAAACTTTTCTTAGAAATTCTACTATAATCTACCCTTGATTATAGTGTGTTTATTTTTTCAGACTCACAAACAAATCTAGTTGGTTTTCATAGGAGCACCAACCAAAATGTAACACCGTTAGTTTTTTGAGTTCACTAACAACCCAGTTGATTTTTTGGGATCATCAATCAAAATCTATAATATCCAATTTTGGGCTTGGATGGGCCTAAACCCCAAGTTTCTTTCCTCCAAAGAATCTTATAAAGAAATCAAAAAATATAATTAAAGTTTTAGCATAATATAAAAAATAGAGTATAAGCTCTTTTAAATCCTAAAGAACAAATCGATAATGTGCTCGATTGAAGCTTGGCTTTTCTTCAAATTGTGCTTGAGAGAATGTGGAAGATGTTGGAGAAGATTATTTTGAAGGCTCGCTGAAATTTATGCACAACACTCTTCTCCTTTTCTTTTTCTTTGGATATTCAATGTTTCTCATAAAATCTAAAAGATTCTCTCTCTAAATCTCTTAATCTCTTTCTTCTATTTTTTACAATTGATTCTCCATCTTTAAATACCTTAAAGAAGATTGGAGTAAGAGTTCTAGCCATTGAAAGTTTTGAAATAGCCGTTGGGGCTAAAAAATAGCCATTGAAAAACTATCCATTGAAGGCTGTCCACGTAGATCGAGACCTTTTAATTTTTTATGAGATCTCTTGTCAGATTTCAAAACCTCTCAATTTTTCATGAGACATCTCGTCAGAACTGCGAGACCTTTCAAAAAATCTATGAGATCTCTCGTTCTCAGAGCATAGAAATGAAGTTTCTATCTCCTAAGAACGAGATGTCTCGAATTCAACTCGAGACCTCTCGAGACTGTGCTAGAATACTGTTTCATTATGCCAAACCACTCGAGAGCTCTTAAAAAAATTCAAGATGTCTTGAAAAATCCTGACTTCATTTTTTTTTAACGTTTGACCTTCCAAACTTGAGTTTCTTAGCCCCAAATACTTTTAAATATAATTGCTTCCTTCAATTTTAATTTCTCTTCTTTTAATCATACTTTCTTCATACCAAGCCGTCTAAATGTGTGTGAATTTGCTCTTTTAAGTATTTTGATATAGCATCTTGAGAGAATTTATTCTTGAGATAAATTCTTCATTTTGGATACTTAAAAAATTTTACACACATTCTTGAAATACATAATTAGATACATAATATACTCAATATTTTGGAATCATCAAAATCAATCTCAGGATCAACAATCTCCTCTTTTTGATGATGACAAAATCTTGAGTATATGCACAATAAAAGTAAATAATGTATTTTTATTCATTTTGCTAAAAAGTATTATGAAGTATAGATTAAACACATGAAAGAGTATTTCATGAATATTCTTAATTATTCTTTTGATTCATTGCACATATTCCATATACTCATAAAAAAATATTTTAATTCATATCAGTAAGTATTAAGTTTTTATTTCAAGCATCAATATAATTCATTGAGTTTTTTCAAGCATATACTCAACATTTCTCTCTTCCCTTTTGACATCATCAAAAAGCTCATGAAAAAAAAATAAGAAATAATCATCAAAATCAATAATATGATTGTATCAAAGTAAGAATTGCATTAAGTTCAAAAAATTAATTTATATGAGTCATCAAAATCAACATCAAAGCATTAAATTGAGAGATGTATTAAATTCATGAAATCAATTTAAATGAATCATCTTCATTTTGAAAAATTTATCATTTGACTCAAAATAAGTTTTAAATATTTATTCTAATTTCAAAAATTAGCTTGAATTTAAATATTATATGCTTTTTCTCTTTTTGAATGAATATGATCTTTATTTATATTTTTAAATATACACTTTTAAGTTTTAAGAGAAATAGAGCTTTTCAAAATATTTGAATATAAAATCAAGCATAATATATACTTTAATATTCTAACTTTTTTTAAAAAAATTTTAGTCAATTAGATTTAGAAAAGATATGTATTGAAAATGTATCGAGCAAAGTAAAATAAACAGTATCAAAGCATAAGATAGTCACATTTTCAAATTTATTGCTTTGAATAAAATATTATTTTAAAATAAATAATTCATAAAAATTTTGCTATGCACATAAAAAATTTAGGATCAAATTAGAATTTTTAAATAGATTTCAAAATTTATTTCTTACAGTAAGAATATGTTTTCAAATTAGTCAAAAAATTTTTAATCAAATCAAGTTAGAAAATATCTCTCCTCCTATTTTTCATACTTATAGCAAGATTAATTTACTTTTCGACTTTCTTTCCTTCTTTATTTCAAATCAAGAAAATTCAACATGAATTTAACCAGTAAATTTAGATTTTTAAAATTTAAAATATATTTTTAATTTCAAAGGTCTTTTTTATTAAATGATTACTTCTTCTTTAATATTTTCTCCTCCTTACTTTAATAAACAGAGTCATTTCTTTGAAAGATTTTCTTGATACCAATTAAATTAAGTTTTAGATTAAATCATGATTTTCTTGGTTCAATATCATTTAAAGATTAATTTGCAAATTTAGCTTGATACCAATGATTTTAGTTTTGAATTAAATCAAGATGAATTGATTCAAATTAAATAGTTTAAGGATTTAGAATGATAAATCAGTTTGAATTGATATCAGCAAATTAGTTAAAGCAAATCTTAAAAAATTTTTAGTCATTCTTCAAAAAGATCATTTCATCTTTTTCATAAGAAATATCAAGCAATTAGATTCAAAAAAGGTATGTATTTTTGAATTTATTTCAAATGATATCATATCAAATATATAGCTATGTAAATTCATATTCGAAACAAAGACATTCTTCTCTTTTTGCCAAAAGATAAATCAATCAGATATATGGCAATAGTAAATTGTTTGATATCAAATAATTAAAACTAAAGTTCTCTATGAATATTTAGCAATTTAAAATATTCATATTCAATAAGAATCTTTTAATTTAAATTTATTAATTATAAAATTGATATGGAAAGATTTAAAATATTATGCTGAATTTTAAAATAAATCATTTCATCCATAGCATGATATATAGAGAAGAGCGTATTCACCTCTTAAAATCAAAATATTCAAATTATCAAAATCAACCAATCATATTAATCTTACTGATATATGAAAAGAATTTCAAGCAAGTAAATATAATATAAAATCATATTAAAGTCAATAGATTCAATCAAAATAACTTTAACAATCATGGATGGTATGATGTGAAAAAATATTTAGATTATACCATGTGTTGATGGAGAATCTGATCGTCGCCAGAATCCGCTGGAGTAGAGGTCGATGAGGTCACCGCCGGGGACCTACAAAACAAAGTTTCGTCCGAAGTCGGAGGAGGGGTGGCTCCGGTAGGACCCTTCGACGATCAAGTCAGCTTCAGTCAACAGGAATGGAGTGCTCGGTAGAGTTTTCAGAAAGAGAAAAGAATTTTTAGAACCTGACATAAGTGTATCCGGAGGGTCCTTTTTATAGAGGGAGCTTGTTGTAACCGTCTTGATTAATGATTGTCGTAACTATCCTGATCAATGCCGATCATTATGGACTTGATAAATATCAATCGTTATTATCTCGATAAATGTCGATCGTTATTATCATGTAATCGTAGTGGAAATGCCTACAGAAATCCATCATATAAAGTTTGGCTTTCATAGAAGTTCGGCCATTGAGAAGCCCGTAGGGAGTCTGGCTCCCGTAGAAGCTCGACCGCTGGAGAAGTCCACAGGAAGTCCGGCTTCCGTAGAAGCTCGGCCGCTGGAGAAGTTCGGTCGAGGGACTATTGCTATGGAATTCAGCCGACTGAAGGGTCGATCACTTGAAGAGTTCGACCGCTAGGAGTTCGAAGGAGCTCGACCGCTTAGCAGTTCGGTCGGCTGTAATAGTTCGGCCAAGACCCATCCGTGGAAGTTCTTCCATGGCTACTGGCCGCATCAAGCTGGGCACCGAACTTGACTTCGACAGGAGCAGGGTTTATCCCCAACACTAGCCCCCCCACTTTCGAGTTCGAAACTCGAAGAAAGGGAGTGCAGACAAGGCGACTGTCGAAGTCTTCTTTCGGGCCTCATGCTGGTCCATGCCGAAGCTCGAGAGAGATTTCATCTTTGGCTAAAGTTGATGCTGAAGTTGAAGCTCTCTAGCCGAGGTTGATACGGTCACTCGGGAGAGATTCTATCTCTCACCGAGGTCGAAGTCGACGCTCTTCAGCCGAGATTGGCCCAGTCGCTAGGGGGAGACCTTATTTGACCGAGGTTGATAGGGTCGCTCGGGGGAGATCTCATCTCCTTTGGCTGAGGTTGATGCGGGTGCTCGCATTAGGACGAGGTCCTCCTCCTATTCCTAACGGGCTGTGGGGGCACATTCGGACCATCGTCCATCTGCCCCCATCTCGTCTAAGGTGAATGAGGCCTTCGACTTTGCTCTCATTAGGACGAGGTCCTCCTCCTATTTCTAACGGGCTGTGGGGGCACATGCGAACCATCATCCGAGCTTCTCCTTCCGTCTCGTCCTTTGTGAATGAGGCCTTCGACTTTGCTCACGTTAGGATGAGGTCCTCCTCCTGTTCCTAACGGGCTGTGGGGGCACATGCGGAACCATCGTCCGAGCTTCTCCCTCTGTCTCATCCTTTTGTGAACGAGGCCTTCGACTTTGCTCGCATTAGGACGAGGTCCTCCTCCTGTTCCTAACGGGACTGTGGGGGCACATGCGACCATCGTCCGAGCCTCTCCCCCCATCTCATCCTTTGTGAACGAGGCCTTCGACTTTGCTCGCGTTAGGACGAGGTCCTCCTCCTGTTCCTAACGAGCTGTGTGGGCACACATACGGACCGTCGTCCGCGCCTCTCCCTCCGTCTCGTCCTTTGTGAACAATGCCTTTGTGAACGAGGCCTTCGCTTGGAAGAGATCTTATCTCTAGCTGAGGTTGATGGTCTTTGACCTACTCACGTTAGGACGAGGTTTTCCTCCTATTCCTAACGCGGCGATTATTGGCTGCTCCTTCGCTGTCATCGTACAGTTTTTGCATCCAGAAATAATATTATCAGAAGGAAAGAATTTTACTGAAGGAAAGTTACGGGCAGCACATCCCCATTTTAGGATTGTCGGGGCATTCTTTCTCTGTGTTCCTCGGGCAGTAAGTCCCATCCAGATGACCTCCTCTATCTCATGCCGGCCTATTTAATTTGGAGCATGCTTCTCTTGGCTTTGATGCTGGGAGGTGATGAATCATCGATGTATCTAGCCCCTCCCCGGGGTAACGTTGATGACACCGTGAGGCGGCCGACCTTGTAGTTTCTGGTTACGGTAGCGCTCTTAGCCGATCTTCTCCTGCTTCAGTCTGGCATCGAAGGAATTTATTCCGCCGTCCCTTTTTGACGAGCTCTTCAATCTCGTCTTGGAGCTGAATATATTCCTTAGTGTCGTGGCCGTGGTCGCGATGGTAGGGGCACTACTTGCTTTGATCGTGCACATTTGGGGAGGCCATAGTCCTTCAAGTCTTGGCGGCTGGCTCTTAGCTTCGCTGAGAATTCGAGTTAGAGTAGCGGGGCGTAGTTGCGGAACCTTTCGGAAGGGCTTCTTCACGCCCTTCTATCGGAACTTCCTTCATGGTGAGCTCGAGAAGTTCGGGCCTTGCTTGTGCTGGGGAGGTCGTGAGTGCGGCCTAACTTCATTCCGCCTCCTTGCGAAATCTTCTACGGGAGAAATTCATGATCCTCCGTCGGGGCTTCCTCGATGATGAGCTCGAGGTGGTTCAACCTCGCTTGTGCGGAACTTCATTCCGCTTTCCTGCGAAACCTTCCGTGGGAGAACTTCATCTTCTTTGTTCGGACTTCCTTGCTTGTAGGGAGGGGGTCGGCTTTGCTTGCCCGAACTTCATTGCACCTCCCGTGAATTCTTTGTAGAGACTTCCTTGGTGACGTACTCCAGGGGAGTTCGGCCTCGCTCACCCTGGGGCGGTCTCGAGCGCGGTCGAACTTCATCTCACCTCTTATGAAATCCTAGAGGTTTCGTCGATGACGAGCTCGAGGGGGGGTTCGGCCTTACTTGAACCTAACTTCATTTCGATGATGTGCGGCAGAGTTCGACCTCACTTATACCGAACTTCATTCCACGGGAGAACTTTGTTCCGCCCTTGCTTGCACCGAACTTCACTTGATGGTGAGCTTCGAAGGAAAGTTCGGCCTCACTTGAGCCGAACTTCATTCCTATGATGAGCTTCCGAGGGGAGTTCGGCCTGGCTTCCGCCGAACTTCATTCTGATGATGAGCTGCGGAGTTCGGCCTCACTTATGCCGAACTTCATTCCATGGGAGAACTTTGTTCCACCCTTGCTTGCATTGAACTTCACTTGATGGTGAGCTTCGAAGAAAAGTTTGGCCTCACTTGAGCCAAACTTCATTCTGATGATGAGCTTCTAAGGGGAGTTCGGCTTTGCTTCCGCTGAACTTCATTCGATGATGAGCTACGGAGTTCGGGCTCGCCCTAGGGCGGTTGTGAGCTTGGCCGAACTTTGTCTTACCTCGTGTGAAATCTTTGTAGGGGGCTTCCTTGGTGACATACTCGAGCGGGAGTTCGGCCTTGCGTGCGACGAATTTCATTTCAATGACGAGCTTCGAAGCGGAGTTCGGCCTCACTTGCATCGAACTTCATTCCACTTTCCCGCGAGACCCTCCGCGGGAGAACTTCCTGTTGCCTTTGTCCGAACTTTCTTGAGGATGAGTCTCGAGAGGAGCTCGGCTTTCCTCATGCCGGACTTCATTCCACTTTCCCGTGAGACCCTCCGCGGGAGAGCTTTCTGCTGCTTTTGTCTAGACTTTCTTGATGACGAGCTTAAGATGGAGCTCGGCTTAGCTTCCCCAGACTTCATTCCGCCTCTTTGCAAAACCCTCTCCCGGGGATGTTCATGCCTCTTTATCGGAGCTTACTTGGAGTCAGGGAGTCTTCGCTTGTCCTGAGGCGGTCATGAGTGCGGTCGAATGTCATCTCACCTCCTGTGAAATCTTTGTAGGGGTCTTCCTTGGTGATAATCTCGAGCGGGAGTTGTTTGCACCGAACTTCATTCCGACGATGAGATTTGAGGGGGAGTTCGGCCTCACTTGCACCAAACTTCATCCGACGATGAGGTTTGAGGGGGGAGTTCGGCCTCACTTGCACTGAACTTCATTCGGTGGGAGAACTTCATTCCGCCCTCGCTTGCGCTGAACTTCTTGCTTCTTTTGTCCAGACTTCCTTGACAACGAGCTCAAGGGTGAGCTCGGCTTTTCTTGAGCTACCGAACTTCATTCCGCTTTTCCGCGAAGGCTTCCGTGGGAGGACTTCATGCCACTTCATTGGGGCATCCTTGGTGATGAGCTTCGAGGTCATAGACATGGTCGAACTTTATTCTGCCTCCTTGGATGCGGTCGAACTTCATTCCGCCTCCTTGCAAAATCTTCTATGGGGAAACTTCTTCCTTCTTTACCCGAACTTTCTTGACGATGAGCTTGAGGTGGAGCTCGGCTTTACTTTAGCTGCCGAACTTCACTCCGCCTTCTGTGAATTCTTTGTAGGACGTTTCATTGATGACATGCTTGAGATGGGGGAGTTCGGCCTGGCTTGAGCGATGAGCTTCGAGGGGGAGTTCGGCTTCGCTTTCGTCGAACTTCGTTCCGACCTCCTTATGAAACCTTCTGTGGGAGAACTTCTGCTCTCCATTTCTCCTTCCTAAGGGCAATTGGTATGCCCAAATGCTTTTCCTTAAGGCTGGTTCCTCGAGTCCTCATGGCGGATTTGCTGGCAAAGTCTTTGACGGAGGTTGTCGCACGGCCAGCATCATCTCGGTGGGGCCATGGACCCGACCAGCAGGTTGAACTGCTCCACGTCTGCAATGGCTTTGTGTGGAAACTGGGCTATCGGGGCTGAGACAGGAACAGACGGATCTGGCACGTAGGTTGCCCATCGTCGAGTCGAAGCTCTCGAGGCATTTTCTCTTCGGGAGAGAACTCTAGTGAGGAAGAAGAGGGATCTCCGGAGAGAGAAGTCGTCATCGAGCACTCCTTTAAGAACAAGAAAATCTCAAAGGTTCACCCCTTCCTCTAGCGCCAATCTGTTGACGCAGAATCTGATCATCATCGAAATCCGCTGGAGTGGAGGTCGATGAGGTCGCCATCGAGGACCTGCAAAACAAAGTTCCATCCGGAGTTGGAGGGGGGGTGGCTCCGGTAGAACCCTCCGACGATCAAGTCAGCTTCAGTCAACAGGAATGGAGTGCTCGGTAGAGTTTTTAGAAAGAGAAAAGGATTTTCAGAACCTGGCGTAAGTGTATCCGGAGGATCCTTTTTATAGAGGGAGCTTATTGTAACGCCTTGATTAACGATTGTCGTAACTGTCCTGATCAATGTCGATCGTTATGGACTTGATAAATGCCAATCATTATTATCTCGATAAATGTCGATTGTTATTATCGCATAACCGTAGCGGGAACGCCTGCAGGAATCCATCATATAAAGTTCGGCTTTCATAGAAGTTTAGCTATTGAGAAGCCCGTAGGGAGTCCGGCTCCCGTAGAAGCTCGGCTGCTGGAGAAGTCCGCAGGAAGTTTGGCTTCTATAGAAGCTCGACCGTTGGAGAAGTTCGATCGAGGGACTATTGCTGTAGAATTCAGCCGGTTGAAGGGTCGGCCACTTGAAGAGTTTGACCGCTGGGAGTTCAAAGGAGCTTGACCGCTTTGCAGTTCGATCGGCTGTAATAGTTCGGCCAAGATCCATCCATCGAAGTTCTTCCGTGGCTACTAGCCGCATCAAGCTGGGCACCAAACATGACTTCGGCAGGAGCGGGGTTTATCCCCAACACCATGCATCAATATCCATCCTTTTTTATTTTCAAGGCATCCATAAAAAAATTTTTCCTTTCATTTCTTTTGGATCCTTGGTACACCTGTAAAATTATTTAATGATTTTTGGTATCCAAGTCATCTTGGGTCCATAGGAGTTAGAGCTCATGGTTCCTTTTGGAACCCAAATTTGTTTGATATAAGTTTGACCATTTCTTTCAATGTTGTATTCAAAAATTTTATGACCAACTTTATTATATTTAAAGCACTTAATTGAATGATTTTCAGTTAAAGTTTTGTTGAGCATATTTTTGTCAAACTTTTGTTTTCTTATTGAATCATAACTAATTTCATGTTTGTCAAAAATAGCTCTTTAATCATTTAAAATGGCTTGAAGCTTTTGAGATCCAATTATAAATTTTTCAATTATGGACTTCAAGCTTTCAATCTCTTTCTTTAGTTTGACATTTTCTTCTAAAAGAGATTTTTTAAATTTACTTTTTTTTTTAGCAGAAAATCTTAGATAATTAATTTTTCTTTCAACTTAAGATTTTCTTCAATCATAGATTTTTTAGATTTTAAAAATTTTTCTTTTTTTTTTTAACAAATGAATTCTTTTCTTTTATGAAATTTTCTTTTTCAATTAAGAGTTTATTCTTTTCTTTAACTAAAGATTTTTTGGATTTGAGAAATTTTTCCTTTTTTTTAGCTAAAGCATTATTTTTTTTCAAAATATCTTTTTTTAATTAATAATTTACTCTTTTCATTATCTAAGAGAAGATTTGACTATTTGAATTCTTTATTTTTCAGCCTTAATTTTCTAAAATCATCCATTAATTCATTAAAGGCTTCATATAATTCATCAAATGTAAAGTCAGAAGAATTTTCAGGATTTACCTCATTTGCATTAGCCATGAGGCAATGATTGGCGATACCTTCTTCCTCTTCCTCGTTTTTCTTTTCTATGACTTGCTCCCCCTTAATCAAAACTTTCTTTTTTTCTTTGTCTTTTCTTCTTCTTTTCTTTCTATCCTCATGAGCCAGAAGACATAGATTAGGGTGAGCTTCCTTAACTTCTTGAGAGCTTGATTCTTCTATTTGATTTGCTCCCTCATAAATTTTTTTTAATTTTTTTCATACATGTTTTGCTAAAATACATGAAGAAATTGCATCAAATACATTTAACTTTAAGGAGCAATAAAGTATATTTATGGCCTTAGCATTAAGTTGGGCCATTTCTTTATCATGCTCTTTCAATGCTTTAGGGGTGTGTGAGCCATTGATTATAATCTTTCATAGGTTATAATCATATTCTTGTATGAAGATGCACATGCGTGCTTTTCAATAACTATAATGTGAGCCATTAAAAAGTGGAGGTCTATCTATAGAATATCCTTCATTAAACAAAGACTCTATTTGGGTTGCCATAATCTTTAGCTCTAGACAGTTAGGTCAATAATCAATAATAGAGCACCTGCTTTGATACCAATTATTCCCCAGAGGTAGCAACTCAAGAGGGGAGGGGGTGAATTGGGTTTTGGCCAAATTTAACTCTAAGCAATTATGTGCTTTGATTTTAATCTAAGTGGTGAGGATGAGATGTATATAATATGAGCAACGGAATTAAGATAACAAAATCAAACTATGAAAGTAAAGTAAGAATTATAAGCATGCAAAGTATATAGAGAGATAAAAGAAAAAAGTACAATACAAACATATAAAGATTTATAGTGATTTAGAGCAACCCGCTCCTACGTCCACTCCCCAAGCTTTCCTAGGAAATTCCACTATAATCTACCCTTGATTATAGTGTGTTTATTTTTTAGGCTCACAAATAAACCTAGTTGATTTTCATAGAAACTCCAACCAAAATCTAATACCATTAGTTTTTCAGGTTCACTAACAACTCAGTTGATTTTTTGGGATCACTAATCAAAACCTACAATATCTAATTCCGAACTTGGATGGACCTAAACCCCAAGTTTCTTTCTTCCAAAGAAACTTGTAAAAAAATCAAAAAATACAAGTAAAGTTTCAGCATAATATAAAAATAGAGTATAAGCTCTTTTAAATCCTAAAGAACAAGCCGATAATATGCTCGATTAAAGCTTGGCTTTTCTTCAAATTATACTTGAGAGGATGTGGAAGATATTGAAGAAGATTGCTTTGAAGGCTTGCTGAAATCTGTGCACAACACTACTCTTTTTTCTTTTTTATTTGGATATTCAATGTTTCTCACAAAATCTGAAAGATTCTCTCTCTAAATCCCTTAATCTCTTTCTTCTATTTTTTTTAATTGATTCTCCATCTTTAAATACTTTTAGAGAAGGTTGGAGTAAGAGTTCTAGCCATTGGAAGCTCTGAAATAATCGTTAGGATCGAAAAATAGCCATTGAAAAACTATCCATTAAAGGCTGTTCGCACAGATCGAGACCTCTCGATTTTTCATGAGACCTCTCATCAGATTTTGAGACCTCTCAATTTTTCATAAGATGTCTTCTCAGAACCATGAGACCTCTTGAGAAATCTATGAGATCTCTCGCTCTTAGAGCATAGAAATGAAGTTTGTGTCCTGAGAATGAGATGTAAACTCGAGACCTCTCGAGACTATGCTAGAATACTGTTTCATTGTGCCAGACCACTCGAGAGCTCTCGAAAAAAATTCGAGACATCTCAAAAAATCTTGACTTTATTTTTCTTCAATGTTTGACCTTCCAAAGTTGAGATTTTTGGCCCCAAATATTTTTAAACATAATTGCTTCCTTTAATTTTAATTTTTCTTCTTTCAATCATACTTTTTTCATACCAAACCATCCAAATGTGTATGAATTTGCTCTTTTAAGTATTTTGATATAGCATCTTGAGAGGATTTATTCTTGAGATAAATTCTTCATTTTGGATACTTGAAAAATCCTACACATATTCTTGAAACACATGATTAGATACATAATATACCCAATATTTTGGAATCATCAAAATCAATCTTAGGATCAACAAAAAGATCTATATTTCATCTACCTTATGAAACCTTAATACATCCTATGTATTTATACATAGATATTAGACCCGACTAAAAATTTTTCTGACTAACCTAATACATGAAAGCACTCACCGAGTTCATGTACATCCATGTCTCCCATGCTCTCATCTCCTGAATTTAAACCCAACCTATACATGAGTTAGCCCTCTTAAGATCTTATTGGATCAGGCCTTAAGATCCCTTGGATTAAATCCAATCCAAGATCAAATAGAAAATTCATCCTGTTTTGTACATCTCCATTGAGACGGCTCTATCAAAAGCCGGCTCTGTACACCTCGACTACATCTCATCCGAACCATGTCTTCAGTCTGGTTGAGATAGCCAACTCAACTGTATCTCGTCTGAACCATATTTTCTATCTGATTGAGACAGCTAGCTCTACTACATATCTGAGCCAGCCCGCCTATGTGTCAGTCTCTTATCTTGACTGATTCTTCTCCTGGCTTTGGTCCTTTGCTCTACCTTATATTCCAGATCTCTGGAGAACCTACCAAGCTCCTCAAGGTTCTCATATCTGAACCTCAAGCCCATGGAGGGCTATAGATAGCATCCATCTTAAGATAACTTCTGTCCTAGCCCTAAGACTCACACCCATCCTAATCTTTTGGAGCCTACACCCTGGCTCCTCCTGTGGCCTCCCAAGGCTTGGAAGCACCATAAATCCTAACAATCTCCATCTTGGTGCCCTAAGCCTTAGCAAACTCTGGCAATGCTCTCTTGCATAATTCCACTACCGCTGCACAATCTGATAGCCTATTATGCAAACATCACCTCCGTCAATCCTCTTCAGTTGTTGTGCACTCTTGAAAATCATTGAGATGACCGCCTCCATAGCTGAAGATCTTAGCTTGTTTCTTCGCACCATTCTGAAATTATAATAACTCTTCTGCTTGGCAGCTTCATCAATTATCTTGGATTTTTTTAAGATTCCATAGCATTCCTGTACCGGCACTCACTGCATATCCTAACACGGTCTCCTTAGAACATCGTTAGTTCTTTGCACATGTGCCGCTCTACCTAGAACTATGCATCTTCGATATTGGTGCTAGGATATTGATCCTCCTGCACCTCTCCACTCTAAACTCATGTCACATCTTCATCGGTAAAGCCACCTCTGCCCGGTGCTCCACCTAAAACTAAAGTCCTCCCGATGCTGTAGAAGATTTTGACTCTATAATTGAGTCACCCAAGGTCAACCATCCAACGCTGCACTACTGGATCTGTCGCTACACCTCGAACATCATCGCTACTTCTTCGGATCTTCCATACTTCGTGGACCCCTCCGAAGCCATCTCGGATACCATTGCACTTCTAAATCTTATGACTGAACTCTAAGAAATTCCACCATAGTCCTTCTCCTCTTCTACCCCTGTACCAACCATCGCTTCAATTATGCCCAAAGGAACTACAGCTCAAATTCTATCCTAGGCTTAGATCCATCTATCTCATCCCGAGGCTCCTAAGACTTCCTAGCTTTTTCTGAGATTTGCTCCTGATCTCTCCTGACACTCTTTGCTGAGATACCTTCCTCGGTTGTTACACCACTGAAACTCTCTCAGCTCTTGTGCCTCTAGGGTAGTAATACTGCAGCACTCTAGCATTCTCTGACTCATCTCAATACCATCTTCTTATAGATATCTGGATCCTCTCTTGCTGTACATAAATCATCCTCCATCTGAATTGCAACTCTTCCTGGTGCTCCTACAGAAAAAACTTGATGCAAGATCAGCCGTCCAGCCTTGACCTATTGAACCTCCACTATTGCAGCTCCCATCTCGGATACTTTACAACCCCATAGGCACCTCCAAAACCACCAAGGATCTTCACCTCTAAACCTGCTATGATGCTCCATGGATTAGCCATCTCCATCACCCTCAAGGCTTCGTAAATCCATGCTCTAGTCGAACCACTGAATGCATCCCCGACCACTTTCCCGCCTTCCTACCATCAAAGAACATATATTCTCTTCTTCACCTTTTTTTTCGACCATTATCCCTTGAAAAACCTCTCCTCATTCATTAAATAGCCCCATATTGCCCATCTTCCTAGAGAACTCTATCACTCGTCATACACCTTGGCCTTTCCAAGCAAGATCGATCAGAAAATCATGCACCTGAATCTTCTATCCTGGAAAAAATCTTTCTCGTTAATCCTCTCGATCTCTACCTTCAACCCGCTACTTTCGGTTGGCCAAATCATAGTAATAATAAAGATAGATCTAAGACATACCTGTAAGAATTTGTGTTGCTCCCAAGCCTTGGAAGGCCATGGGAGGAGTCAGGGGGTTGGCTCTAGAGATTTTAGGGGCTTGGTTGGTGCTTCGGAGATCTGAGACACAAGATGAAGCAAAAAATCAAAGTCAGAGAATCAAGACTGTAGGAAGAAGATTTTCTGTAGGTTAACTGGCTCAGTTCAAAACTGAATTGGCTAAGACTCAAAGCACAAGCAAAATAGAGAGCTGCACATTCGGGACTGCTGGCATGGCATAGGACTGGGCCGATTCAGTTTTAGACTAAGCAAACCTAGTAAAACTTAGTCGGCTCAGTGCTGAGACTAAGCTGGCTTAGTGCACGGGTAGAAACTGAGCCGGCCCAGTGAGACTGAGCTGGCTCAATGCTGAGACTGAGTCAGCTTAGTGCGCGTGCAGAGTTACATGAGGGTCTATTTTGGGCTAGAGTTTGGAATGATCCTAGGGATCTTAAGGCCTAGTTTGAGAGGTCTTAAGAGAGCTAATTCATGTATGGATCGGATCTAAATCCAGAGGATGAGAGCATGGAAGATATGGGTGTACATGAGCTCGATGAGTGCTTTCATATATTGGGTTAGCCGAAAAGTTTTTCAGTTGGGTCTAATGGCTATGTATAAATACATAGGTTGTATTAGGATTTTCAAGGCAGTGTATGCTGTGGAATACAGATCTTTTTTTCCATAATTCTCTTCTTTTCTTCTCTCTAGAGTTGCCATCCTAGGATTCTTGAAGAAGCCTTAGAGAAGAGGGCATCTCTCTCAAGCCCAAGGAAGGAGGCACCCCATCATAGATCCAAATGGAGGATCGGTGGTGTGTTATCTATAGAGAATGTCATAGATTTCTTCAGGTCCGTGCTAAAGATCAGAAGCTTCCGCAACATGGTATCGGGGTGCTTGTGATGTCAAGGATGATTGGCGTTTGAGCGATATTATGGGTCTATAATTTGGTATCAGAGCTAGGTGATGCCTGAAATATTGTGGATGGTAATATGGTATCAGAGCCAAATTTCAAAGCCTGATGGTGCATGAAAGGAAAGGAGAAGTCGTATAAGGTAAAATCAAAAATCTGCATAAGAATTTCATGGTATGTCTCAAATCTATCTTGTTATTGCTGTGGTTTGGCCAATTGAGAGCAGCGAGTTGAAGGTGAAGGTTGAAAGGATTAACAAGAAGGGATTTTTTCAGGATGGAAGGATTTAGTGCATGATTTGCTGATTGATCTTAGTAGAAAGGTCAGGGTGTATGATGGTTATGTGACAGACAGAGAGCGCTGGAGTGCTGCAGTAACGCTTTCCTGAAAATATAGGGCTAAGAGTGGATCGGTGATGCAACAGTCGAGGGAGGTATCTCAGTAGAGAGCATCAGGATTTTCTAGAAAGAAGGATAGTGTAGGACTGTTGAAGAGAGGTTTTCCAAGGGGTAATGGTCAAAGAAAGACTGAAGAAGAGACTATACATCCTTCGATGTCTGAAAGATGGGAAAGTAGTTGGAGATGTATTCAGTGGTTCGATCAGGGCATGGATTTGCAAAGCTTTGGGAGTGATGGAGATGGATGATCAATGGAGATCCAGCAGGTTAGGGTTGGGTGGCTGTAGAGCGATGTAGAGATGAGTCAGAAAGCGCTGGAGTGCTACAGGAGTGCTTTCCTAGAGGCACGAGACTGAGAGAGGCTCAATGGTGCAGCAGTCGAGGAGTGTATCTCAGTAGAGAGCGTCAGTGGTATCTCAGGAAGATTAGGTGCATGTCTCAGGAAGAGCCAGGGGGCCTCAGAGAGCGTTAGGAGGTCTCTAGCAGTCAAAAGTATCATGGATTAGATTTTTTCTATAGGAGCATCAAGAAGAGTCACGATTTTGGTGGAGGATGGTTCTCCGAGCGCAATTAAAGCGATGACTGGTGTAGGGGCAAAAGAGAAGGACTAGGATGGAATTTTCTAGGATTCAATCATTGGTTTCAGAAGAGTTAGGTGAGCTCTTGAGTTTCGAAGGTGTTCGTGGGTTGTGGAGGTATCCGAGATAGTTTCAAAGGGATCCATAGAGTGCAAAGGGTTCGAAGGGGCAGCGATGGTGTTCGAGGTATAGCGGTAGGCTCAGCAGTACAGCATTGAGTGGTTAGCCTTGAGGGATTTGATGACAGAGTCAGCTTCTGCGACATCAGATGGACTTCGGATATAGATGGAGCTCTACAGTGGTGGCTTTAGAAATGGAGAGAAAATTTGACATGAGTTTAGAGCATCGGTGATGCACAGTTTTAGGTGGAGCAGTGAACGTAGGTATACAGGCGTAGCTCTGAGGAGATCGTGTTAGGTGGTATAGCATGTGCTGGTGCAGGAATGCTATAGGTTCTCCAGAAAAGTCTAGAGAAGGTGATGCAGCTGCTAAGCAGAAGGGATCCTATAATTTCAGGATGGTGCCAAGAAGTAAGCACAGGTCTTCAATGGTGGAGGCGGTCATCCCAAAGGCCTCAAAAGTGTACAATAGCTGAAGAGGATTGATGGAGGTGATGCTTGCACAGATGCTATCGAGTGCGTAGGGACAGCAGGATCGTGCAGGAGGTCATTATCGAGGGGTTTCCCAAGGCTTGAGGCATCAAGGTAGAGATTGTGAGGATTTATGGTGCTCCCAAGCCTTGGAAGGCCATGGGAGGAGTTAGGAAGTTGGCTCTAGAGATTTTAAGGGCCTGATTGGTGCTTCAGAGATCTGAGATACAAGGTGAAGTAAGAAATCAAAGTCGAAGAATCAAGATTGTAAAAAGAAGATTTTCTATAGGTTAGCTGGCTCAAATCAAAACTAGATCGGCTAAGTCTTAGAGCATAGGCAAAATAGAGAGATGTGTGTTCAGGACTGCTGGCACGGCACAGGACTGGGTCGGCTCAATTTCAGACTAAGCCGACCCAGTGGAACTTAGTCGGCTCAGTGCTGAGACTGAGCCAGCTCAATGCGTGGGTAGAGTTACGCGAGGATCTATTTTGAACTAGGATCTAGGATGATCCTAGGGATCTTAAGGCATGATTTGAGAGGTCTTAAGGAGGCTAATTCATGTATGGATCGGGTCTAGATCCAGAGGATGAGAGCATGGGAGACATAGGTGTACATGGGCTCAGTGAGTACTTTCATGTGTTGGGTTAGTCGGAGAGTTTTTTGGTCGGGCCTAATGGCTATGTATCAATACATTGGTTATATTAGGATTTTCAAGGCAGTGTATGTTATGGAATGCAGACCTTTTCTTCCTTAACTCTCTTCTTCTCTTCTCTCTAGAGTTGTCACCCTAGGATTTTTGAAGAAGCTTTAAAGAAGGGGGCGTCTCCCTCAAGCTCAAGGAGGGAGGCGCCCTATCATAGATCCAGATGGAGGATCGGTGGTGTGCTGCCCATAGAGAACATTATAGTTTCCTTCAGATCCATGCTAAAGATCAGAAGCTTCCGTAACATGGTATCGAGGTGCTTGTGATGTCAAGGATGATTGACATTCGAGCAATATCATGGGTCTATAATTTGGTTTCAGAGCTAGGTGATGCTTGGAACGTTGTGGACGGTAATAATACAATGTAATATTTATGCAGATTTTTTATTTCTTCTTGTATGACTTCTTCTTCACTTTCATGCACCATCAGGCTCTGATACCAATTATAAAAATATGGTATCACTTTGATACCAAGTTACGAAAACTCTTGATCTTTAGCATGGATCTGAAGAGATCTATGATATTCTCTAAGACAGCAAACCGATAAGTACCATAAATTCATCAATAAAAATATTAATTTATCAACTAATTTATATTAATTTTTTAAAATTTATGATCAATTTATATAAAATTTTTGAGAAATTCATATTTTTATTAATTAAAAAATAATAAAAATTAAAAAATAAAATTTTTTAATCAATGAAGAAAGTTCATTTTTTTTATCATAACGAAATAAGTTTGAAGCAAAATGGAGCTAAAACGAAGAAGATATGAATTTCTAAAGAAATAAAATAAATAAAAAATAAAAAAAAAAATGGCTCAGCCGGCTCCGCAAGCCAAGCCATCAAAGTTGACTCAGCCACAGAAGCTATCAGTCTGTCCACGATCCAGGCGCGAACCGTCAACTCAGCAGAAACCGATAAATCACAGCACGACATATGGCGGACCTAGACCCTTAAAGGGTCCACAAAAATCCATCGTGGCTCATAAGATATTTTGGACTTTTCACTTAGCAACAAGAGGTGCTAATTGGTTGCAGTGTGTGGTGCAGCCGGTCCATGCGGTCCATGGGAACAGTAATTGTGCAATCGGACAGCTGCGGTTGATTGCGGTCAAGATTGGACGGTGGTGGTTATTTCCAGATTTGATTCAAATTCTATCAGTGATCTAGCATGATTCAATGGCCAGAAAACCAATTGATGAAGATCCAACGGTCCAGAATGCTCTCGATGATAATCAGGACTCCTGACGTACGATCAACGATCAGATTTCCTCCATCAACGTGCGATCGAACGGCCAGAATTTAATCTGACCTGATTTGGACTGATATACATCCGATTTTGATGATTTTTGGACCATTGGATTTCTATTGATGGTCAGATTTCATCCAGAGCAGTAGAATTTATCCAAGACTCCTTTTAATCTAATTTTTACTCAGATTACTCCATATTTTGATGATCAAAGAGCTTCTTAGTCCCACATTGCCTAGAAAAAAGCTCTCCAGCCCTCCTAGCTCTATAAAAAGGACCCCAGGCCTCCAGAAATCAACATCTTTAGTCAAGGTGAAGCTTCGATACAGGGTGAAGCTAGGCTCTAGGTTAATGGCTGCTTCGAGGCAACTGGTGTCGAGAGAAAAAGCTAGGCTTCTACACCATCTTTCCACCCATACCGATCCAAGATCAGAGATCAGGCTATTTTATTTTATTTTTTTTTAAAATTTTATGTATTTAAATTTTAAAATTTTAATTAATAAAAATTTTATTATTATATTTTAATTTTAGCTTTTTATTTTTATTATAATTTAATTTTTATATTTTAATTATTATTTTTTATTTTTCTACAAGTAGATGCTAAGATCTAACTAGTAGATCTTAGTATCAAGTTTACTTTTCTGCATAATTTAATTTTTACTTTATAATTTTAATTTCCGACTTCAAATTCTATTTTCAAATCCTTTTCTTTTTTTAAAAAAAATTAAAAATTTTAAATTTAAAAATACTACCTTTCCTATGGATTCGATCCGACTCACTGCTATCTACGTATTTTTAATTATTTTAAGAAGTCAGATTAAACTGATAAACATGATGTCTTAACGACAACATCGCGTTCCTATCAAGTTTTTGGTGCTGTTGCTGGAGAAGGCATGGACATTAAATTTTTGATCTCTTTGATTTTTTTATAAATAAATTATAAATAAAATTCTTATTTTCTTATAAATATTGCTCGCATTCCTATCAAATTTTTGGTGTTATTGCTGGGGAAGGCATGGATATTAAATTTTTGATCTCTTTGATTTTTTTATAAATAAATTATAAATAAAATTTTTATTTTTTAATAAATATTGCTTGCTAATTTTTTTAATTATTTTATAAAAAAAGAGATTAAAGAATAAAAAGAATCAGAAGTTTGGTGAGATTAATCCTAACCCTAGTCCTCTTTTTTTTTTATTTATTTACTTTATTTTTAAATTAATTTAAAAAAAATATTCATTTAAATCTAATTAAAAGTCTCATGATAAGATTAGAAATTTTAACTGTTTAGAGTATGCATCATATTAGTTTTATTTTTATTTTTTGATGATTGCTGGAGGCAAGGTAAGCCTTTTAGAATTCAATTAGTTGCATGCATCTAGTTTAAGTTGCATAGAATCCTTTGATTGAAAATTTTGTGTGCATATTTATCTTTAAATCAAATTAAGAACATAATCCAATTAATCAAGATAAGGTGGAGATTTAATCATCCTTCCTTAGTCCACAAACAACCAACCCTCATATTGCATTAACCCAAACCTTAACTCTTAAAATTAATTAGACATCGGCCCTTAAGGATATTCGAGCTCAATAGGACAAGAAAACCTTAGAGTTAAACAAGGTTAGGGTTAGTCAATTTGATTGATGTCTAGGAAAGTGGTTCAGGAATGACTGGGCTCGAAGGAAGGTGGTTCCATTCGCTTACCTGGCCAAGCACATTTGGTGTCTAAGGCAAGCAACGGGGGGACTCCCACAGATCTTATACTTACCTGACCAGTTGATTGACTGATCCTACACTTGGAGTGCTCGATGGCTGACTTGGAACAGTTAGGAGCTGTTTAGGTCTAGGCTGATCTTAGCTTAAGATTAATTTGTTTGAAACTTGTTTGAAAATAAAAATTTTTACTTTAGGTATTTTCAATCTCTATTGCCCTGACATAAGGTTGTCCTGGCATAACGGGAAGTTATATTGCATGGTTGTCCTAGGGTATGAAAAGGATGAATTAACTTAGAACTTAAAAAATAAGAGAGTTTAAAAAAATATATAAAATAGAAAAAAGATTAAAGACATTGAGAATATAGTGAATTCTCCAACACCCGTGTGGAGAAGAATTTTAGGTCGACTAGTCAAAATGGATTTAGTTCCTATTTCAGATCCTACAACCTCAATGGATTTAACAAATCAGTCTCAGCCTCAAACCCTTAAGGATTTATGTTATCCAGTTGGTTTTGTCCAACCCTCTTGTATCAGGTTGCCCCAACCTACAGCAAATAACTTTGAAATTAAACCTCAAATCATTAACATGCTTCCAAAATTCATGCGAATAGAGGATGCATATATATTCATTAGGAAATTTGAAGAGATTTGTGCAATCATGAAACTACAACAATTGTCAGAGGATGAAATCAAACTGAGATTAATCAATTTTGCCCTTAAGGATAATGCCAAAACGTGGCTTTATAGTCTTCCAAATCAATCTATCACGATCTTGGAAGGCTTTATGAGAATATTCTTAAACAAATATTTTCCTCATCATAAAATAATTAGAATTAAAAATGAAATAAACCAATTCTATCAACTAGCTAGTGAATCATTTTGGAAATACTTCGACCGATTTAAGAACCTCTTGACCCAATGCCCACACCATGGAATAGAAACTTGGAGGCTATGCCAAATAATTTATGAAGGGTTAGAGTCAAATTTTCGAACAATGCTAGAGTCCATGTGCCAGGGACAATTTATGTACAAAGAATTAAATGAAGCCTGGCAATTTTTAGAAGACCTAATCGAGAAAAGTTTACAATGAAAAACAACAAGAGAACCAGAAAAATCCACACCTTCAAGAGGTGGAATTTACCAAATCTCCTTAGCTGTAGAAGCCAAAATTGCAATGTTGACACATAAGCTAGAGGCTTTAGAACTTCAGAAACCAGCCAGTGTGAACCAAGTATCTGCACCCATGTGCAATGGGTGCAATGCACCAGACTATGTCCTTGAGGAATGTCCCCTCCACATATCAGAGACTGTTGAACAATCCCTATGCACCCACTTACAATCCAGATTGGAGGAATCATCCAAATTTTTCATGATCACAAAACCCAAATATAGGCGGTCCAAGTTTCAATCAGCAGAACCCAAGGACTAATCCTGTGATAAACACCTTGCCACCATCAGGCTTTAATATTAATGAAAAGAAACTTAGTTCTTTAGAGAAAAGCCTGGAAACCCTAGCCAAATCTAATGCTGACACCAATGCCACCTTAAGCAATTTCATGCAAACCACAGGCCAAATTCTGAATTTAAATTCTCAGACCATAGCCTGCTTAAAAATTGGTCAGCTGGCATCTACCATAAGTGAACGTGAACGAGGTAGGCTAAACCATCACCTGAGTCATCAAAAGAAGAGGCACCTAAAGTAGAGTTGAAACCCCTCCTTGAGTATTTAGGTTCACAGGAAATCTTGCCTGTAATTATTGCATCAGACCTGAATCCTAATCAAGAGGTATGTAATGAAATGTCAATGGAGTTATTTAAACAAGATCACATTAATTTACCTCCAGAATTAAAACCATCTTTAGTCACCATTTCAGCACCCATTGAATCAAACTTAACTCCTAAAACAAAAACTCAATTTATGAGTATTTTAGAAGAACAAATAGGAGAAATTCTTAATAAACATGGGTCTGAGAATGGGATCATAAATTATGTCCCTAAAATTAATAATGAGTATATCAATAATGGGATTATAAATCAACTTTTTGAGATTGGCAATCTAAAATCATTGGAATTTATCAATCCAGTATTTGACACAGGATAGTAAATTGCATTGTGTCTGGCTAAAGACGGTAAACTTAGCGCTTGTTGGGAGGCAACCCAATATTTAGTTTTTTTTAGTTTAACTTATCTTTTCAGTTGATTTTTTTAGGATAATTTGAATAAGCTGGAGGAAGAGCTTAAATTTTCAAAGGCATATGTTGGGCCAAAAATATACTGAGTTAGGTGTATTCTTCCATATTCTTTATTGCACTCTTTATTTTTTCTTCTCCATTGAGGACAATGTCGATTAAGTTTGGAAAGAGAAAAATAAAAAATTTTAAAATTTTAAGTCCTCAAAAAAGTTAGTATTTAGTATTTAGACACCTGATTATGCTTAAGAATTGAATTAAACTAAGTATTTTTTAAAAAAATTGATACATAGATCAGAGAATCTATGAGATATTAAGGAATCAAGTATTAAAAAATTCAATAAAGAGTTAAGTCTAGAACATAAAAAAAATTTTCTTGGAGCATTTCTAATTATTTCTACTAGCATCAAAGAAAAGTCTACTTTTTATAGGCTTGTATAGGATAACTATACGTTTCTTCATATAAAATTTTTATTTTAATAAAATAGTTTCCAAGTACTTCTCACTGAGTAATTGAGCCTCTTTGCTTAAGCAAGCATTGAGTTTCGCATCAAAAGATGGAAAGGGCAAAGAAGCTCGTTGTAAAGCTAGTCTTAACTCATAACCTATTTGATTCGAGCTAGTAAGCCCGAGGGGTATTCTATACTTAATGCCCTAAAGTCAACTGGTTTGGGAGTCATTGGCCCAAGACTCGCTACATGGATCAAATAGAAAGCTTAAGGAATTAAGACACTCAATAGTGGTACAATGTTAAAAAAAAAATATTAATTTTTTACTAAGTAACCAGATCCCATTGTCTAAGTAAGCAATGATATTCACATCAAAAATTGAATAATATAAAAATAAAAATTAATAAATAAAGGGTGGAAGAAGTAATACACTTGTCTATATGAAAGTTTAGACAAATCAGAGATAAAGATGGGATAATTTAGAAAAAGTTTAAAAAAATTTAATGTTCTTTACTTAATTTTTTTATTGATAAGTATTAATACCCTAATGATATATCTCATTTAAGCTCTACTGAATATCAATGGCCATTTTGAAAACTGCTTAGGTAAAATTCGAAACTCTAAAGTTAAAAAATATTTAAAACTAAATTCTTTCTTTACTCGAGGATGAGCAAAGCTTAAGTTGGAGGATGTGATAAGTACCATAAATTCATTAATAAAAGTATTAATTTATCAATTAATTTATATTATTTTTTTAAAATTTATGATCAATTTATATAAAATTTTTTAGAAATTTATATTTTTATTAATTAAAAAATTAATTAAAAAATAATAAAAATTAAAAAATAAAATTTTATAATCAATGAAAAGAGCTCTTTTTTTTTTATCATAACGAAATAAGTTTGAAGCAAAATATAGCTAAAATGAAGAAGATATAAATTTTTAAAGAAATAAAATAAATAAAAATTAAATAAAAAAAGAAAATGGCTCAGTCGGCTCTGCAAGCCAAGCCACCAAGCCAAGCCAAGCCATCAAAATTGACTCAGTCATAGAAGCCACCAATCGGTCCACAATCCAGGCGTGGACCGTCAGCTCAGTAGAAACCGTCGAATCACAGCATGACACGTGGCGGACCTAGACCTTTAAAGGGTCCACAGAAATCCATCGTGGCTCATAGGGTATTTTGGACTTTTCACTCGATAATAGGAGGTGCTGATTGGTTGCAGTGTGCGGTGCGGTCGGTCCACATGGTCCATGGGAATAGTAATTATGCGATCGAATGGTTGCGGTTGATTGCGGTCAAGATCGGATGGTGGTGGTTATTTCTAGGTTTGATTCAAATTCTATTAGCGATCTGGTATGATCCGATAGCTAGAAAACCAACTGATGAAGATCCAACGATCTAGAATGCTCTCGACGGTGATCAAGACTCTCGATGCACGATCAACGGCTAGATTTCCTCCATCAACGTGCGATCGGATAGTCAAAATTTAATCCGACCTAATTTGGGCTGATACATATCTGAGTTTGATGATTTTTGGATCCCTATTGACAGTCAGATTTCATCCAAAGCAGCAGAATTTGTCCAAGACTCCTTTTAATCCAATTTTTACTTGGATTACTTAATATTTTGATGATCAAAGAGCTTCTTAGTCCCAATTGCCTAGAAGAAAACTCTCCAGCCCTCCTAGCTCTATAAAAATGACCCCAGGCCTCCAAAAATCAACATCTTCGGTCAAGGTGAAGCTTTGGTACAGGATAAAGCTAGGCTCTAGGTTAATGGCTGCTTGAGGCAATTGGTGCCGAGAGAAAAAGCTAGGCTTCTACACCATCTTTCCGCCCATGCTGATCTAAGATTAGAGATCAGGCTATTTTATTTTTTTTTTAAATTATATGTATTTAAATTCTAAAATTTTAATTAATAAAAATTTTATTATTACATTTTAATTTTAGCTTTTTATTTTTATTATAATTTAATTTTTATATTTTAATTATTACTTTTTATTTTTCTGCAAGTAGATGCTAAGATCTAACTAGTAGATCTTAGTACCAAGTTTACTTTTCTGCATAATTTAATTTTTACTTCACAATTTTAATTTTCAACTTTAAATTCTATTTCCAAATCCTTTTTATTTTCTTTTAAAAAAATCAAAAATTTTAAATCTAAAAATACTATCTTTCCTATGGATTCGACTCGACTCACTGCTATCTACGTATTTTTAATTATTTTAAAAAATTAGATTAAACTGATAAATACGGTGTCTTAACGACAACATCGCATTCCTATCATAAACCATCGATCCACTACCTAGATCTATGCTAGGACACCTTCCTTGTTGGGCTTGAGGAAGGCGCCCCCCCCTCTCTAGGTCTTCTTCAAGAACCTTGGGGTGGCAACACCAAAGAGAAGAGAGAAGAGAGATTGGAGGAGAAAAGATTTATATTCCATCCACTATATAGAATTCTTATACATCCTATGTATTTCTACATAGATATTAGGCCCGATCAAAATTTTTTCTGGCTAAACCAATAAATGAAAGCACTCACAGAGCCGATGTATACCCATGTCTCCTATGCTCTTATTCTCTAGATTTAAATCCGACCCATATATGAGTTAGTCTCCTTAAGATCTTATTGGATCATGTCTTAAGATCTCTTGGATTAAACCTAATCCAAGATTAAACAGAAAACCCATCCTGTTCTGTATACCTCCATCGAGCCAGCTCTGTTAGAAATCGAGCTGGCTTGATTGCATCTCGCTCGAGCCATGTCTTCTATCTGGCTGAGTCAGTTGGCTTGACTGTGCTCTGAGCCGACTCGATCTTAGCCCAAGCCAGTTCAACTGCATATCTGAGCTAGCCCGCCTATGTGTTAACTCCTTATCTTGGTCGATTCTTCTTCTAGCTTTGATCCTTTGCTACACCTTATATTCCAGCTCTTTGGAGAACCTATCAAGCCCCTCAAGATCCTCACACTTGAACCTCAAGTCTGTGGAGGGCTACAGACTGCTTCCACCCTAGTACAACTTCTATCCTAGCCCTAAGATGCATACCCATCCTAATCTTCTAGAGCCTACATCCTAATTTCTTCTGTGACCTCCTAAGGCTTGCAAGCACCACAAATCCTAATAGATCTCAAACCAAATCCCGATCTAGAACCTAACCTCAATCCGACCTGGATCGTGATCTAGATTTTGGATCGGATATCAACCCAGATCTTAGACCAAATACCAACCTGAATCCTAACCTTAATCTGACCAGGATCATGATCTGGATTTTGGATCAGATCCTAGGCTGGATTTCAACCTAGATCTAGACCTCAATTCAATTCAGATTGTGACCCAAATCTTGGACCAGATCTTTAACCAAATTTCAACCTAGATCTCGATCCAGATCCCAGACCAGATTTTGATCCAGATCCTGATCTTAATCCAACCTGGATCGTGACTTGGATATCAACCCAAATCCCAGACTGGATCCTAACCTTGATCCAACCCGAATCCCAGACTAGATCCCGAATTGGATTCCAATCCAGATCCCGACCCAGATCTTGAATCGGATATCGAACCACATCCTGAACCAGATCCTGATTTGAATAACAAGAGTTTATTATTACTGTGTACCCTACTCGGGAGCTTCAATTCATTGGTGATGATGTTACTATATGATAAGAAGATATTGGTGTACGAGGAGATCGTATCAGTGCTAAAGTCTAATGAGTAGTAGGAATGGATGACAAAGAGGAAGGTCTTCTAGGAGGATCTCGTGATTTCAGAAAGGCTAAGGAAAGGAAAGAAGAAAGGAGAGCAGAGAGGCAGCAAGGGATCCAAGAAGTGATTTAAGTATGGTGAAGCAGGGCATATTAAGCGAAAGTGTTTGCTTTGGAAGAAGTGCAAGGGAGGAAAAAAAAGGAACAAGGATTCCATCATTTCAGTCACTAAAAGTGAAGAATCGAATATGCTCTTGGTAGTTTTGGAGGAGCCCACAGGATGTGGTGTATTCGAGATGGTTTCAAAGAGGTTCGTAGAGTATGGAGGGTCTGAAGTAACAGCAATAGTGTTCGAGATGGAGTGGTAGGCCCAGCAGTGCAGCATTGGATGGTTGGCCTTGGATGACTCGGGTAGAGAGTCGACTTCTACGGCTTTAAGAGAACTTTAATTTTAGGTGGAGCACCGGATAGAGGTGGCTACACTGATGGAGGGAGATGTGACATGAGTTTAGAGCAAAGGGATGTAGAGGAAGGAGCGATATTCCAGCACCAACATCGAAGATGCACCGTTCCAGATGGAGTGGCATGTGCAGAAAGATAGACGTAGTTCTAAGATGACCGTGTCAAGATGTGCAGCAAGTACCAGAATAGGATTGTTGTAGATTCTCAAAAAAAGTTCAGGATAGTTGATACGGCTGCTAAGTAGAAGGATGCCTATAATTTTCAAAGGGATGTAGAGGAGCAAGCCAAGGTCTTCAAGGATGGAGGCGGTCATCCTAAAAGCCTCAAAGGAAGCTCAATGGTTAAAGAAGAATGGCGGTGGCAAGGTGTGCATAAGGAGCTGTCAGGGCATGCAGCGATAGTGAGATTGTGCAGGGGACATTGCTAGGTGTGCCAAAGCTTAAGTACACTTAGATGGAGATTGTAAGGATCAGTAATGCTCCCTAGTCTTGAAAGGCCATGGGAGGAGTCAGGATATTGGCTCTGAGGAGTCTAAGACAAGTGTGATCCTAGGGCTAGGATAGGAGTTATCTTAGGATAGAGGCGGCGTGTAGCCCTGCATGGTAGGTGCTCTAGAGATTTGGAATATAAGATGGAGTAAGAGACCAAAGTCAGAAGAAAAATCAATCAAGATAAGGGGCTGACATACAAGCGGGTTGGCTCGGATATACAGTCGAGCCGGCTCGAGGCAGATTTGAGTAGGCTCTCTCGGACAGACAGAAGATAGAATTTGATCAAAACACAGTCGAGCTAGCTCGACATCTGACAGAGCCAGCTCGATGGTAGTGAATAGAGTTGGACAGGATTTTCTATTTAATTTTGGATTGAATTTAATTCAAAGGATCTTAAGACCTGGTTTATAAGGTCTTAAGAAGGCTAACTCATGTATAGGATAGATTTAGATTCAAAGGATGAAAGCATGAGAGACATGGGTATACATGAGCTTGGTGAGTGCTTTTATGTATTAGATTAGCCTAGAAAAGTTTTTCAGCTGGAGTTTGAATTTATTAGGGTTCATATGGTGTAATAGAAATTTTAGAATATATAAATTCAGATATTGTAACTTTTACAAGAGTGAAATCAATATAAAGCTTTTCTTCCTAACTCTCTTCTCTCTTTTATCTGGTTCCAATGCCAAAATCCTAGGCTCCATCCCCTTCTATTTTCTTTCTTAGATCTTCTTTAGTTTACTAAATTAACATTTAGATTTATGCAAGAGATTGGATTTACTACTGTGGCTCCTAGCAGCCGTAGGCACAATACTTGGTATCAGAGTTACTAATATCAAGTTTTAACAATTGGTATCAAAATTCGATTGAGCATGGAGGAGAAAGAAGATCAAATTTTACCAGAGATCAATAGCGAGGTTCAGATCTAAGGTTTTCCCCAATCTTCATGAGAAAGAAAGAGATCTAAGGGTTGTTGTCCACCATCCCTAGTGAAAATAATTTTCAGATTTATCTATTTGCTATTTGTGATTTGGTTTAAACATGGAGAATAGGGGGTTGAGAGTAGGATTTAAGAAGTTTGATAGAAAAAAAAATTTCATGATATGAAAGGTTAGGGTGAAGGATCTGCTGGTTCAGATGGAATTGGATTTGGCCTTGGAGGATAGGCTGGAGGGGATGATAGATAAGGTATGGATGTTCTTGGAGAAAAGAGTATGTACTATGATTAGGGCTTATCTAGCAGATGAGGTACTGTATGGCATGTTGGAGGAGAGGACATCCAAGGGTTTATGATTAAGGTTATGCTAGTTGTACATGGGTAAGAATATGTGCAATAAGTTGATGCTAAAGAAGCAATTGTACAGCCTTCGAATGTAGGAGGACGAGGATGTTATGGGGCATATTCAGCAATTCGACCGAATGAGCATGGACTTGCTTAATATTGGGGTGGATTTATTGGTGATATCAACTTCTATGATACCACTTGTTGAGGATCTAATACCAGATTATTATGGCAGAAAGAAAAAAAATAAAAATAAGAACACAATCAAGTACATGGATCAGCCTAAAGGCTCACCTCCATGGAGCCTATAAAGCTTCACTATGAAAGAAAAAATAAATACAAGAGGAGAACACCTACTCTCAACTCATTATACATAAATCTCTCTCAACTAGAAGCTATCCTCATAAAAGCTCTCTCAGAATTCCAAAAAAATCCATAGAAGCGATAAGATGCTCTGTCCTTATAGCCTCAGCACCAGATGCTATGCACCTATTGTTTCTCTTTCTTGCAGGTTGCACATACTCGTGCTCTATCAAGCTTCTCTTGGTGGCTGTCTAAGCCTCTTTATGTGCCTCTCATGCCACATATGCCACACCTTGCTCTACAGCACCTCAATTTTTTAAATAGGATGAGAATCCTTTTCTCAGTAGTTCATAAAAATTCTAACAGGGCTCTTTCTCCTAATATAAGTCGAACATGATCCTGATGGAGTCTTGAAATATTTTTCAACCTTAAAATCATGACTACAGCCCTCCATGGCCGCTGGAACCTATGGTCCATGCATAACTCTCATAAACTCCTTAGATTAATCATAATTTGAGTCCAAATAAAAAATCCCATCCTATTCTATTCGCCTCCATCGAGCTGGCTCTGTCAGCAATTAAGCTAGCTTGACCGCATCTCGCCTGAACACCTACTTTCTGTTTGCCTAAGAGGGCTGGTGATAAGAGCATAATATTGTCGTTAAGATACCATATTTATCAGTTTAATTTTGACTTCTTAAATTAATTAAAAATAGGTAGAAAATAGTGAGTCGGATCGAATCCATAGAAAAGATAGTATTTTAGTTTTAAAATCTATGATTTTTATAAAAAAAGAAAAAAATTAGAAAAAAAATTGAAGTTAAAAAATAAAAAATAAATAGTGTAAAAAATTAAACTTGCTACTAAAATCTACTAGCTAGATATTGGCATCTACTTGCAATAAAATAAAAAGCAATAATTAAAGTATAAAAATTAAATCATAATTAAAAATAAAAAGCATGAATTTAAAGTGTATAAAAATAAAATTTTATATTAATTTAAAATTTTATAATTTAAATACATAAAATTAAAAAAAATTTAAAAATAGCTGATCTTGATTTTGGATCGGCGTTGACGTTGAGATGGTATAGAAGCCAGCTCTTCTTCACTGCACCTGTTGCCTAGAAGCAACCTCTAACCCAAGCATGGCTTTAATCTTTACCAAACCCCTTTTCATGATTGAAAATGATTGATTTTAGAGGCATGGAGTCCTATTTATAGGTGTTAGAGGGTCGGAGATCTTTGCTGCAGGCAATATGGGACTAAGAAGAGTTTTGATCGATAAAATATGAAGAAATTTGAGTGAAAATTAGATTTAAATAGCCATTGGATGTGTCTGGGTGAGTTCCTTGATTTCTAGCTATTAAATCTAGATCAAACAGTCATAAAATCATAAAAAATGGAGGTGTAATAGCCCAGATTAGGTCGAATTTGATTCTGACCGTTCGATGGAGTTGATTTGGAGAAGATCGGGCCGTCGGATCTTGTTTTGGGTATTTTAATCAAGTCGGGAGTTTTCTTGGCTATTGGATCACTGCCTGGAGGGCTCACAGTCATTCGATCATGCACTGAGAGATGGCTAAATTTGAATTAAAATAGAAAAGAACCTCAGCTATCGGATCTGGACCGCAATCAACTTGGACCGCATGATGTCACCATTATTGTTCATGTGGACCGCATAGATCAGGCACATTTCAAGATTGGACCAATCAGCATGCACTTTGTCATGTGAAATTACCATTTTATTCCTATACTTCGTGATGAATTTTCTGTGAATCTCTTAACGATCTTGGTCCACCATGTGGCAGGCTGTGATTAGCCAAAAATTACTGAGCTGGCGGTCCATGCCTGATTTCATGGATCGATGGGCGGCTTCTATGGCTTAGTTGGCTTGGATGGTGTACCAACTTATCTTGGCTTTACGGCTTGGCTTGATGAGCCGACTGAGATATTTTTTTTTATTTTAATTTTTTTTTAAAAAAAAATTATATCTTATTCGTTTTAGCTTTGATTTGCTCTAAATTTATTTTTTTATGATAAAAAGTATTAGCTCTTTTTGCTAATAATAATATTTTATTTTTTTATTTTTTTTATTTTATAATTAATAAAAATATTAATTTCTTAAAATATATAAAAATTAATTATTAATTCTTTAAAAATAAATATAAATTAATTGATAAATTTATGGTACTTATCATATCCTTCAACTTAAATTTTGTTCGTCCTTGAGTAAAGAAAAAATTTTGTTTTAGATATCTTTTAACTTTAAAGTTTTGAATTTTACCTAAGCAGTTTTCAAAATGACCATTGATATTCAATAGAGCATAAGTAAGATATATTATTAGAATACTAGTACTTACCAATAGAGAAATTAAGAATATTAAATTTTTCTAATTTTTTTCTAAGTTATCCCTATCTTTATCTTTGAATTATCTAAACTTTCATATGGGCAAGTGTACTGCTATTTCCGTCCTTCATTTATTAAATTTTTTTATTCATATTATCCACTTTTTAATGTGAATATCATTGCTTAGACAACAGAATTCGATTACTCGATAAAAAATTAATGTATTATTATTATTTAATTTATTTTAATATTGTACCATTATTGAGTGTCTTAATTTCTTAAGTTTTCTATTTGATCCATATAGCGAGTGATAGGAACGCGATGTTGTTGTTAAGACACTATGTTTATTAGTTTAATCTGACTTCTTAAAATAATTAAAAATACATAGATAGCGGTGAGTCGGATCGAATCCACAGGGAAGATAGTGTTTTTAGATTTTAAATCTTTGATTTTTGAAAAAAAAAAGAAAATAGAAGAGTTTTGAAATAAAAAATGAAGTAAAAAAAAAATTAAAAGATGCAGAAATTTAAACTTGGTACTAAGATCTACTAGTTAGATCTTAACATCTACTTACAATAAAATAAAAAATAATAATTAAATTATAAAAATTAAATTATAATAAAAATAAAGAGCATAAAATTAAATATTACATTAATTAAAATTTTAAAATATAAATACATAAAATTTAAAAAAAAATAAAATAAAATAGCCTAATCTCTAATCTTGGATCGACATTGACAGAAAGATGGTGTAGAAGCCCAGCTCTTCTTCTTGACATCCATTATTTTGAAGCAGTTTTTAACCCATAGCCTAGCTTCACCCTGTACCAAATCTTCACCTTGATCAGAGATATCAATTTCTAGAGGCCTAGGATCCTTTTTATAAAGCTAGGAGGGTTGGAGAGTTTTCTTCTAAGCAATGTGAGACTAAGGAGCTCTTTGGTCGTCAAAATATGGAGAAATTCGAGTGAAAGTTAGATTAAAAAGAGTCTTGGATGAATTCTGGTGGTTCTGGTGAAATCTGGCCATTCAATAGGAATCCAACGGCCCAGAAATCATCAAAATCATATGTATACTGATAGAGATACGATGTTATCATTAAGACACCGTATTTATCAATTTAATTTAATTTCTTAAAATAATTAAAAATATGTAGATAGCAGTAAGTTGGATCGAATCCATAGGGAAGGTAGTATTTTAGATTTAAAATTTTTGATTTTTGAAAAGAAAAAAAAAGAATTTGAGTTTTAGAATCAAAAGTGAAGCCAGAAAATAAAAAATAAAAATTAAAAGATGCAGGAATTTAAACTTGGTACTAAGATCTACTAGTTAGATCTTAGCATCTACTTGCAATAAAATAAAAAGTAGTAATTAAAATATAAAAATTAAATTATAATAAAAATAAAGAGCATAAAATTAAATATTATATTAATTAAAAAGTTTATAATTTAAATATATAAAAAAAGAATAAAAAATTAAAATAGGTTGATCTCTGATCTTGGGTCGGCATGGATGGAAAGATGGTGTAGAAGCCCAGCTTTTTCTCTTGACATCAGTTGCCTCGAAGCAGCCATTAACCCAGAGCCTGGTTTTAATCTGTACCAAAGCTTCACCTTGATCGAAGACATCGATTTCTAGAAGTTTGAGGTTCTTTTTATAGAGTTAAGGGCTGGAGAGTTTTCTTCTAGGCAATGTGGGACTAAAGAGCTCTTTCATCATCAAAATATGAAAAAATCCAAATGAAAATTGGATTAAAAGAAGTCTTGGATGAATTTTGTTGCTCTGGATGAAATCTAACCATCGATAGAAATCCAATGGATCAAAAATCATCAAAATCGGATGCGTATTGGCTCAAATCAGGTTGGATTAAATTTTGGCCATCCGATTGAGTTAATCAGAAGAAGATCCGACCGTCAGATCAAGTTTTGGATGTTTTAATCAAGTCAGGAGCTTCCTGGACTATTAGATCCTCATCGACTAGTTTTCTAGCCGTTGGATTGCACCAGATTGTTGATGGAATTTGAATCAAATCTGAAAATAACTACCGCCATCCGATCTTGACCGCAATCAATCGTAGCTGTCCGATCGCGCAATTACTGTTCCCATGGACCGCACGGACTGGCCGCACCACATACCACGGTCAATCAGCTCCTATCATCAAGTGAAAAGACCAAAATATCCTGTGAGCCATGATAGATTTTTTATGAACCCTTTAAGAGTCTAGGTCCACCACGTGTCGCACCATAATTCATCGATTTCTACTGAGCCAGCGGTCCGCGCCTGGATTGTCAATCGATTGATGGCTTCCATGGTTGAGTTGGCTTGGCTTGGTGCATTTGGATGCGTCGGCTTCGTCGGCTTGGCTCGGCTTGGTGGCTTGGCTTGCGGAGACTGAGCCATTTTTCTTTTTTATTTAAATTTTTTTATTTCTATAGAAATTCATATTTTCTTCGTTTTAGCCCTATTTTATGCAAAACTTATTTTATTATGATTAAAAAAATAAGCTCTTTCTATTGATAATAAAATTTAATTTTTTAATTTTATTATTTTTTAATTAATTTTTTAATTAATAAAAATATTAATTTCTTAAAAATTATATATAAATTGATCATTAATTCTTAAAAATTAATATAAATTAATTAATAAATTAATATTTTTATTGATAAATTTATGATACTTATCACACCCTCCAACTTAAACTTTGCTCATCCTCGAGTAAAGAAAGAATTTAGTTTTAAATATCTTTTAACTTTAGAGTTTCGAATTTTACCTAAATAGTTTTTAAAATGGCCATTGATATTCAATAGAGTATAAGTGAGACATATCATTAGGATATTAATATTTATTAATAGAAAAATTAAGTAAAGAATATTAAATTTTTTTGAATTTTTTTCTAAATTATCCCATCTTTATCACTGATTTATCTAAACTTTCATATAGGCAAGTGTATTGCTACTTTCGCCCTTTAATTATTGATTTTTATTTTTATATTGCTCACTTTTTGATGCGAATATCATTGCTTACTTAGGCAACGGGATCCGGTTACTCGATGGGAAACCAATATTTTTTTTTAAAACATTGTATCACTATTGAGTGTCTTAATCCCTTAAGCTTTCTATTTGATCCATGTAGCGAGTCTTGAGCCAATGACTCCTAAATCAATTGGCTTTAGGCTACTAGATATAGAATACCTCTCGGACTTACTAGCTCGAATCAAACAGGCTACGAGTTAAGACTAGCTTTACAACAAGCTTCTTTATCCTTTCCACCTTTAGACGTGAAACTCAATGCTTGCTTAGGCAAAGAGGCCCAATTACTCAGTAAAAAATACTTAAAAACTATTTTATTTAATTTTTTATATGAAAACTATTTTATTTATTTTTTTATATAAAAAAATATATGGTTATCCTACATAAATCTATAAAAAGTAGATTTTTCTTTGATGCTAGTAGAAGTAATTAGAAATGCTCCAAGAAAAAAATTTTATATTCTAGATTTAACTCTTTATTGAATTTTTTTAATACTTAATTTCTCAATATCTCATAGATTCTCTGATCTATGTATCAATTTTCTTTTAAAAATATTTAGTTTAATTCAATTCTTAAGCATAATCAGGTGTCTAAATATTAAATACTAACTTTTTTGAGAACTTATAATTTTAAATTTTTTATTTTTCTCTCCTCCAACTTAATCGACATTATCCTCAATGGAGAAGAAAAAATAAAGGATGTAATAAAGAGCATGAAAGAATACACCTGACTCAATATATTTTTGGTCCAGCATATGCCTTTGAAAATTTAAGCTCTCCCTCTAACTTATTCAAATTATCCTAAAAAAAATCAACTGAAAAGATAAATTAAACTAAAAAAAACTAAATATTGGGTTGCCTCCCAATAAGCACTAAATTTACCATCTTCAACCAGATACAATGCAGTTTACTATCCTATGTCGAATATTGGATTGATAAATTCTAATGATTTTGGATTGTCAATCTCAAAAAATTGATTTATAATCCCATTATTGATATAATCATTATTAATTTTAGGGACATAATTTATAACCCCATTCTTAGACCCATGTTTATTAAGAATTTCTCCTATTTATTCTTCTAAAATGCTCATGAATTGAGTTTTTGTATTAGGAGTTAAGTTTGATTTAATGGGTGCTGGAATGGTGACTAAAGATGGTTTTAATTCTAGAGGTAAATTAATATGATCTTGTGTAAATAACTCCATTGACTCTTTATTACATGCCTCTTGATTTTTGTAAAAAGAATTGGCTTCTAAGGTTGAAGAAAATAGGACATTAGGTTTATAAATCTTAGGTAAATCATCTATTCTCTTTTTTCCTTTTTCTATCTCATTTAAACTAGAACTAGCATCAGTACTAATTTTTGGCTCGGGTTCTTCTATGTGATTAGTCTCAATACTAACCAATTCTTCTAAATTTTTATTTTGGCTAGCATACAGCCTCTCTCACCTCTCCATAAGAATCCTATAGCTTTTAAGTTCAGGAATTACTTTGGCATTCTCAAGTTGGAGATTCTTAAGTGAGACATTAAATTGATAACTTGATCCAGATAGTTGGTGGATATTAGGTGGGTTGTTTGAAATTGGTAGGCTCGTTAATTGACCTAGTTCTCTCCTCATGTTAGATTTAGCTAGTTGTCCAATTTGAGCTTCTAGCCTAGCGATAAATTATTATTGAATCAAAATCAATTGTTGGAGTTGGTTAAATCTATCATCAGCTAGATTGGTCTGTTGCAAAGGTGGGTATGATAGCTGGTTGTTATATGATGGCTGGATAAACTAACTAGACTGACCATTATTATAGGCATGGTTTTGATATTGGAGCCTATTCTGATAATTTTGCATTGATATAGTTTGGGTCTGAACCTGAGTCTGTTGTGGTTTTCAAAAAAAATTAGGATGATTTCTTCAGCCAGAGTTATATGAATTTAAAAATGGATCATTAACCGACTTGGAGTAACTCCCAGCAGCTTAGACTTGTTCTTGGATAAAAGGTAAAAACTATGCAGCCTTAGGACATTCATTCACATGATGGTTGGGCTAGCATAGATTGAACAAATCTTCTGATAATTAGAAGATGATGTGAATTATGCAGGAGATTATTGACCTGGGTTAGAACTTGATCTAATTTCTGAGTATGAAAGTCCACTTTATTTATCAAATTTGAATCAGTCTTAGGACTAGATTCTAGATGTTTAAATTCATGGATCCCTACCCAGGTTTGGTAGAAAGATAACGAAGCATGGTTAATTGAGTTTTTACTTAAGATTTCAAAATGATATAGGCTTCGTCCTCACTCTTGTTCATGAATGCACCTCTATAGGATGCATATACCATCTATCGTATTAGTCTCCTAAACCCTCATAGAAAGCTTGAACTATTTACCACTTAGATAGACCATGGTGTGGGCATTTTCTAAGAAGTTTCTTAAGTCTCTCCTATGACTCGTAAATCTGTTCTCCTAGAAGCTGAGCAAATCCAGTGATATCTCACCTCATAATGCTGGTTCGGCCTTTGGAATAAATTTTTTTAAGAAATTTACTTTACAAGTCAGCCTAAGTTTTAATTGGTCTCCCTATTGTGCCAAGCTAGTACTTGGCTTTGTCTTTTAATGATAAGAAAAATAAATTAGTCTGAGGGCATCATTAGTTAAATTTTGAATTCTCACCGTAGAGCAAATTTCTAAGAATTCAACCAAATATTTATAAGGATCTTCATTGGTATTCCCATAGAAAGATGGAAGCATCTGGATTGTAGTCGGCTTGATCTCATAGTGGGTAGCATGAATTTTAGGTAATTGGATACAAGTCGATGGGTTATAGATGGAAGAAATAAAATATTCCTTCATTTGCTTAGGTGGTTCTCTAAAATTTTCAGCTATTTGGTTATCGAGTTTAATATAATTCAGCCTTTTAATTTTATGGTTGGATTCAACTAGATCAGGTAAAGTAATTTTCTACCGTGCATAAACTAGTGTAACCCTAACGTGTGGTTCAAAAAAATTTTTAGAATATTTTTTATATTTTTTTATTATTTTATTATATTAAAAATTAAATTTTTTAATTATTTTATTTATTAATTTTAATTTAATTTAATTTAATTTAAATATTATTTTTAATATTTTTTAGTTAGTTTAATTTAATTTTTATTTTATTTTATTTTATTTTACTTTTAGAGGAGAAAGGAGAAGAAAGAAAGAAAAGTTATAAAGAAGAGATCCTAAGGAGTCCTAGAACTAAGAAGAGAGAGAAGAATTAGGTTTAATTAGGTTTGGTATTGATTAGCAATCAAGTTGGTCAATCAATTCTGACTAAGAATTATCCTAGATCTAAATAGCTCCTAACCGTCAAGGTCACCTTCAAGTCCTCCAAGTGTAGGATCAGCCAATCAACTAGCTAGGTAAGTATAAGATCGATGGAAGTTCCTCCATTGCTTATCTTAGACATCAATTGTGCTTGATTAGATAAGCGAATGGAATCAATTAGAAATCATCTTCCTTCAGACCCAGTCGTCTTTGAACCATTTTTCTAGACATCAGTCAAATTGACTAACCCTAACCTGGTTCAACTCTTAGGATTTCTTATCCGATTGAGCTCAAATTCCTAGGGCTAATGTCTAATTGATTTTAAAATTAAAGGCTTAGCTTAATGCAGGATGCTGATTAGTTGTTTATGGGCTAAGAAAGGGTGATCAAATCTTCATCTTATTTTATTTAATTGAGTGTTGCTCTTAATTTGGTTTAATATGAATATTCACAAAAAATTTCAATCAAAGAGTTCCATATAATTTAAACTAAATGCATGCAACTAATTGAATTTTGAAAGGCTTACTTTGCCTCCAGCAATCACCAAAAAAAAATAAAGATAAAAATAAAAATAAAACTAATATGATGCATGCTCTAAATAGTTAGGATTTCTTATCATGAGATTTTTAATTAGATTTAAATAGATATTTTTTAAAAAATTAATTTAAAAATAAATAAATAAATAAATAAATAAAATAAAAAAGAACTAAGGTTAGGATTGATCTCACCAAGCAAAACTTTTGGTTCTTTTTATTCTTTAATCTTTTTTTCTATAAAATAATAAAAAAAATTAGCAAGTAATATTTACAAGAAAATAAAAGTTTTATTTATAATTTATTTACAAAAAAATTAAATTGATCAAAAATTTAATATCTAAGCCTTCTCCGACAATGGTGCCAAAAATTTGATAGGAATGTGTTGTTGTCGTTAAGATACCATGTTTATCAGTTTAATCCAACTTCTTAAAATAATTAAAAATATGTAGATAGCAGTGAGTCGAGTCGAATCCATAGAGAAGGTAGTATTTTTAGATTTAAAATTTTTAATTTTTAAAAAAAAAAAAGAAAAGAGAAGAGTTTTGGAATCAAAAGTGTAGTCAAAAAATAAAAAAAAAATAAAAATTAAAAAGTGCAGAAATTTAAACTTGGTACTAAGATCTACTAGTTAGATCTTAGCATCTACTTGTAATAAAATAAAAAGTAATAATTAAAGTATAAAAATTAAATTATAATAAAAATAAAAAGCATGAAATTAAAGAGCATAAAAAATAAATATTATATTAATTAAAATTTTAGAATTTAAATACATAAAATTTAAAATAAAATAAAATAAAATAAAATAACTTGATCTCTGATCTTGGATCGATATTGGCAGAAAGATGGTGTAGAAGCCCAGCTCTTCTTCTTGGCATCCGTTGCTTTGAAGCAGCCTTTAACCCATAGCCTAGCTTCACCCTATACCAAAGCTTCACCTTGATCAGAGATGTCGATTTCTAGAGGCTTGGGATCCTTTTTATAGAGCTAGGAGGGCTGGAGAGTTTTCTTTTGGGCAATATGGGACTAAGGAGCTCTTTGATCGTCAAAATATGAAGAAATTTGAATAAAAATTGGATTAAAAAGAGTCTTGGATGAATTTCGATGGTTACCGTTCAATAGAAATCCAATGGTCCAAAAATCATCAAAATTGGATGTGTATCAGCCCAGATCAAGTCAGATTAAATTTTGATCATTGATCATGCATTGATGGAGAAAATCTGGTTGCTGATCGAACGTTTGGAGTCCTGATCATCATCAAAAACTTTCTCCACCGTCGGATCATCTCTTGGATTGCATGCTATCATTGGATGGCGATCCGTGTGAAGCCTAAATCTGAAAAATTCCTCCATCATTCGATCTTGACCGCAAGCTACCAGAGCCATCCGATCGTGCCTTTACTATTTCCATGGATCGCGTGAACCGAGCATTCCAAAGATCGCAACCAATAAGCGCTCTTATTATCGAGTGAAAAGACCAAAATGCCCTATAAGCCGCGATAGATTTTCTATGGACCCTTTAAGGGTTTAGGTCCACCACGTGTCGCTCCGTGATTCATTGTCTTTTGCTGAGCTGGTGATCCACGCCTAGATCGTGGATCGACCGACAGCTTCCACGATTGAGTCGATTTGGCTTGGCTAGCTTGGCACATTAGCTTATCGGCTTGGCTCAACGCGTTTGGATGCGTCGACTGATATGGCACGACGGCTTGAGCCGTATGTTATTTTTTATTTAATTTTTATTTATTTTATTTCTTTAAAAATTTATATCTTCTCCATTTTAGCTTCATTTTGCTCAAAATTTATTTTATTATAATTAAAAAAATAAGCTCTTTTCATGGATTATAAAATTTTATTTTTTAATTTTTATTATTTTTTAATTAATTTTTTAATTAATAAAAATATTGATTTATAAAAATATATATAAATTAATTATTAATTTTTAAAAATTAATATGAATTAATTGATAAATTAATACTTTTATCGATGAGTTTATGATACTTATCAGTGAGTCTTGGTCCAATGATTTCTAAACTAGTTGACTTTAGGGCACTAGGTATAAAATATCCCTCAGGCTTACTAGCTCGAATCAAACAGGCTATGAGTTAAGACTAGCTTTACAATGAGCTTCTTCATCCTTTCCATCTTTTGACGTGAAACTTAATGCTTGCTTAAATAAAGAGGCCTGATTACTCAGTGAAAAGTACTTAAAAATTATTTTATTAAAATTAATTAATTTTTTTAATTATTATGAAGAAATATTTAGTTATCCTACATAAGTCCATAAAAAGTAGACTTTTCTTTAATGCTGATAGAAAAAATTAAAAGTGCTTAAAAATAATAATTTATATTCTAGACTTAACTCTTTATTGGATTTTCTTAATATTTGATCCCTCAATATCTCATAAATTCTCTAACCTATGCATCATTTTTTTTTTAAAATGCTTAGTTCAACTCGATTCTTAAACATCATCGAGTATCTAAATGCTAAATACTAACTTCTTCGAGGATTTTGAAAAAAAATTTAAAATTTTATTATTCTCCCCCTAACTTAATTGATATTGTCCACAATAGAGAAAAAAAATAAATGATGTAATAAAGAAAAGAAAAGAAAGGAATACACCTGATTTAATGTATTTTCATGGTCTAGAATATGCCTTTGAGAATTTGGGCTCTCTTTCTAACTTATTCAAAATATTCTAAAAAAATAAACTAAAAAGATAAATTAGATGAAAGAAAACTAAATATTTGATTATCTTTCAATAAATGCTAAGTTTACCATCTTCAGTGAGACACAATACAGCTTACTATCCTATGTCAAATAGTAGATTGATAAATTCCAATGATTTTGGATTATCAATAATAGGAAGATAGTTTGTTATCCTTTTATTGATATATTCATTTTGAATTATGACAATATAGTTTGTGACCTCATTCTCAGATCCTTGTTTGTTGAGAATTTTTTCTATTTGTTCTTCTAGAATGCTCATATATTAAGTTTTTATATTATGAGTTAAGTTTAATACAATTGATACTAGAAGGATGACTAAAGATGACTTTAATTCTGAAGATAAATTAATATGATCTTGATTAAATAACTTTATTGACACTTCATCACATGTCTCTTGATTTTTGTAAGAAGAATTGGCTTCTAGGGTTGAAGAAAATAGGACTTTAGGTTTATAGATCTTAGGTAAATCATCTATTCTCTTCTTCCCTATGTCTATCTTATTCATATTGGAACCAGTATCAATACTAGTTCCAAACTTAGGTTCTATGTGATTAGCTTCAGTACTTACATGTTCCTCTTTATTTTTATTTTAGCTAGCATCAGTACTAACTTCTCTCACCTAATCTTGATATGGTTCCATAAGAATTCTATAACTTTTAAGTTCAAAAATCACTTTAGCATATTCTAATTAAGAATTCTTAAGTGGGATATTGAATTGATAATTAGGTCCATGTGGTTGATGGATAATAGATGGATTGTTTATGAGAATCAGTCAGCTCAATAGTTGAGCTAGTTCTCTCCTCATGTTAGACTCAGCTAATTATCCTATTTAAGCTTTTAGCCTAGCGATAGATTATTGTTAAGTCAGAATCAGTTGTTAAAGTTGGTTAAATCTATCATTAGTTAGATTAGTTTGTTGAGAAGTTGGGTATGATGATTGCTTGTAATGAAATGGCTGGATAAACTAACTAGGCTAACCCTTATTATAGGCATAATTTTGATATTGGATCTGAGCCTGAGTCTGTTAGGGTATCCAAGAAAAATTAGAGTGGTTACTCTAATCAAGATTATATGAATTTAAAAAAGGATTATTAATCAACTTGGACTAGCCTTGTGTAGCTTGAACTTGTTCTTGGATAAAAGATGAAAACTATGTAGCCATGGAATATTCACTCACATGATGGATTGGACTAGCACAGATTGAACAAGTCTCCTGATAATTAGAGGGTGATGTGAATTATGTAGGAGATTGTTGACCTAGGGTTAGGAGTTGATCTAACTTTTGGACAAGAAGATTCACTTTATTTATCAAATTTGAATTAACCTTAGAACTAAATTCTAGATATTTAAATTCATGGATCCCTGCCCAGGTTTGATAGAAAGATAATGAAACATGATTAATTGAGTTTTCACTCAAGATTTCAAATAGGGCATAGGCTTCGTTTTCACTTTTATTTATAAATGCACCTTCATAAGATGCATCTACCATCTATCTATATTGATCTCCTATACCCTCATAGAAAGCTTAAACAATTTGCCACTTAGACAAATGGTGTGGGCATTTTCTAATTAGTTTCTTAAGTCTCTTCCATAACTCATGAATTTGTTCCCCCTGAAAGCTGAGCAAATTCAATGATAGCTCATCTCATGGTGTTGGTTCGGCCTATGGAATAAAATTTCTTAAGAAATTTACTTTGCAATTCAGCCCAAGTTTTAATTGGTCTTCCTATTGTGCTAAGCCAATACTTGACTTTGTCTTTTAATAAAAAATAAAATAAAATTAGTCTAAGGGCATTCTCGATCAAATTTTGGATTTTCACCTAGAGCAAATTTCTAAAAATTCATTCAGATATTTATACGGATCTTCATCGATGTTTCCGTAGAAAGATGAAAACATCTAGATTATAGTCGACTTGATCTCATAGTGGATATCATGGATATCAGATAACTGGATGATGGGTTATAAATAAAAAAAAAAAATATTCCTTCATCTACCAAGGTGGTTCTCTAAAATTTTCAGCCATTTGATTATTGAATTTAATATGGTTCAACCATTCAATTTTATAGTTGGATTTAACTAGATCAGATAAAGTGATTTCCTACCGTACATATATTAGTGCAACTTTAATGTATGGTTCAAAATTTTTAGATTTTTTTATTTTTTTTATTTTTTTTATTTTTTATTTTTTTTAAAAAATAATATTTTTTAAAGATTTTTTAAGAATTTTTTATTTATTATTATTATTATTATAATTAAATTATTTTTAAAAAATTATTAATTTTTTAATGATTTTATTATTTTATTATAATTTTATTTATTTTTTATAATTTTTATTTATTTAAATTTTTTAATTATTTTTATTATTTTTAATTATTTTTATTATTTAATTAATAATTTTTTATTTTTATTTTATTTTATTTTATTTTTTTGAAATCAACTAGTCAAGTAAGTATAAGGTTGGTGGGAGTCCCCCCATTGCTTATCTTAGACATCAATTATACTTCGTCAGATAAGCTAACAAAATTAATTATAAACCATCTTTCTTCGGGCTCGATCATTCCTGAACCACTTGCCTTAACATCAGGCAAATTAACTAACTCTAATCTAATCCAACTTTTAGAATTCTTTGTCCTAATGAGCTCGAGTTTTTAGGGCCGATGTCTAATTAATTTTAAAATTAAAGGCTTAGATCAATGCAGGATATTGGTTAGTTATTTGTGGGCCAAGAAAGAATGATCAAATTTTCACCTTATCTTATTTAATGGGTTATGTCCTTAATTTGATTTAATATGAATATGTACAATCACTTTCAGAGAAGGAATTCCATGCAACTAAATTAGATGCATGAATCTTAATGAAACTTGAGAGCTTACCTTATCTCCAGTGATCACCAAAAAGAAAAATAAAAATAAAACTAAATCTAATACAATGAATACTCTAAATAGTTAGGATTTCTAATCTTGACATGAAGCTTTTAATTAGGTTCAAGTGGATAATTTTTAATTAATTTAAAAATAAAATAAATAATATTTAAAAAAATCTAGGGCTAGAATTGATCTCACCAAATAAGATTGGAAGCTTCCTCCTTGTCCTAATCTTTTTGTTCTTTTTTTTTACTTTTTTTTTATCTACAAAACAAAGAAGAAAAATTAGTAAGGAACTATTTACAAAAAATTAAAGAAAAATAAAAATTTATTTATAATTAATTTATAAAAAATTAAAAAAAATCAAAAGAAATAAATTTTCATGCTTTTTTCGATAACGATGCAAAAAATTTTGATAAGAGCATGATGTTGTCGTTAAGATATCATATTTATCAGTTTAATTTTGGCTTCTTAAATTAATTAAAAATAGATAGAAAGCAGTGAGTCGGATCAAATCCATAGAGAAGATAGTATTTTAGTTTTAAAATTTTTAATTTTTATAAAAAAAAGATTTAAAAAAAGAATTAAAGTCAAAAAAATATAATTATAAATAAAAAAATAAAAATTAAATAGTGCAAAAAATTAAACTTGGTACTAAGATCTACTAGTTAGATCTTAGCATCTACTTACAATAAATTAATATTTTATTGGTGAATTTATGATATTTATCAGATGGCTCGATTATGGTTTGAGTCGGCTCAATCCCGTATCTGAGCTAGCCTGACTGCTTGCTAAGACTGATTCTCCTCTACTGTGGATCGAATTTAAGACATCAAATCCTAACAATCTCCACTTGGACTCGACATTCGACCTCCACCTAAGTTTGAGAGCTTCTAGATCTTTTCGCTCCCATGCCCTGGGGCAATCATCTGCTGATCATGGATGGACAAACATAGGAGTCGAGCCAAACTGCTCGATCCCATCTCCATTAATGGCTGTGATCCTTATGATCTGAGATTTGTTTGGGGTAGCCTTCTGCGGTAATAAGAACTTCACATTGCGACGTCGCATGTCATCCACTTGAGTCTCTCATCTCGTGCTTGATCCATCTCGACCTAGAGCTCTACCTCATACTGGGCTCTCTATCATAAGGTAATGTCCTTCATATTTTCTTCCTCTTAACATCATCCTACTATCGTGCATGATCTTCAGGATTCCTCCATCAGTTTTTTATCTAAAGTCGATCGAATTTAGTCTGCTCAGTGAGATTAGATTCTTTTTAAAGTTGGATATGTATCGAACCTCACCCAACTTCTTCACTATTTCATCATGAAGCTTCATGCTGACCATCCCACTGCTCTTGATCTCATAGCTCGATCCATCTGACAGAAATACAGTGCCCTCATTGGTCTCCAGGGAGTCAAACATCTTCTCTCTGCAACATACATGATGAGAACAAGTAGAATCCATAATTTACTAGGAGGAAGAAGTAGATACCTCATCAGTAATCAGAAGGATATCATCACTATCTTCTGTATCACTACTGACCATCACTACAGTAGCTCTCATCTGATCTTTGAGTTATGGGCAATTATTGCCTCGATGCCTCAATTCATCATATTGGTAGCATTTGATCTTGCTATGATCCTTCATCTTGAACCTGGATCGTCCTCCTCGCGATCCTTTGTTGCTTTGTCTACTGCCTCTTGCTCCTCCAGAAATTGTCACAGCTAAGCTGCCGCCATCTGAGCTGGAAACTAGATTCTCCCTCTTGAGAATCTCATTCTGAAGAATTGCTACAATGACTTTGTCCATCTTGATGATGCTCTTTCCTACTAAAAGAGCAGTCATCAAGAACTCATACGAAGGGAGAAGCGACGTTAGCAAGACCAATGCCCTGGTCTTCTCCTCAATCTTTTCGCCAACACTAAGAAGGCCGATAGGGATCTTCTGAAAGTTGGATAGATGCTTCTACACTCTCTGGCCTTCATCCATCCATAGTTGGTAAAACTGCCTCAAAAAAAATAGCATGTTGGTAAGCAACTTTATCATGTACAACTTCTATAACTTCAACTATAGCATTATCAAAAAAGTCTTGTCAAGTACATGGATCACGACATCATCCGCTAGGTACAAGCAGATCATGCTCACCACCTGCATCTAAATTCACTTTCAATCCTTCACCTCTATGGTGGCTAGCATCTTCTCGTATAAAAGAGCATCGATTCCTATTAGATGAGGATATTTTTTACCCTTGCTTGCCACAAAGAAAAATTGCCCTTTCCATCGAATCTGTTGATCTCCACCTTGATTGTGTTTATCTTCTCCATATTTTTCAATCTTTAACACCATTGCTACAATCTATGCTTCGATACCGCATGGCTCTAATACCAATTATTGGTGATATCAACTTCTATGATACCACTTATTGGGGATCTAGTACCAGATTATTGTGGTAGGAAGAAAGAAGAAAAATAAAAATAAGAACACAATCAAATATATGGATCAACCTTAAAGCTCGCCTCCATGGGGCATGCAAAGCTTTACTATGAAAGAAAAAAATAAGTACAAGAGGAGAACATCCACTCTTAACTTACTGTATATAAATCTCTCTCAATTAGAAGCTATCCTCATAAAAGCTCTCTCAGTATCCCAAAGAGCTACAAGATGCTTTGCCCACACGACCTCAGTGCCGGATGCTATGCACCTATTGCTTCTCTTTTTGTAGGTTGCATATACTCGACGCTCTGCCAAGCTCCTCTTGGCAGCTACCTAAGCCTCTCTACGTGCCTCTCATGCTACACGTACCACATCTTATTTCACAGCTCTTCAATTCTTTAAATAGGATGAGAATCCTCTTCTCAGCAGTTCATAGGAGTTCTAACTAGACTCTTTCTTCTAATGAGTCGAACATGATCTTGATGGAGTCTTGAAATATTTTTCAACCTTCAGATCATGATTGTAGCCTTCCATGACCGCTGGATCCTGTGATCCACATGCAACTCTCATAGATCCCTTGAATTAATCATAATTCGAGTCCAAACAAAAAATTCCATCCTATTTTGTTTGCCTTCATCAAGCCAGCTCTGTTAGCAGTCAAGCTGGCTCGACTGCGTCTTGCCTGAATACCTACTTTCTATCAGCCTGAGAGGGCCGACTTGACTGTAGTTTGAGCCAGCTCGATCTCAGCCCAAGCCAGATTGACCCTATATCTGAGCTAGCCCGACTGCTTTCTGATATTGATTCTTTCTTATTAGGATCGAATTCAAAGGCATCAAATTCTACAGGATCTTGAAGAGACAACAAGAGTCTATTGTGCTGTGTTCACTATTTCGGAGTCTTAGATCCATTGGGCGATGTTTCCTGACGAAGCTGTAAGGAGATTTGGATGTTACGAAGTATGATCGAGTGTTCTTATGTATATATTCTTCACACAAGCATCAATCATAGCGAATGACGAAGATAGGGAAGAATCTTTTTAGGGATGTCTCGTGGTTTAAAGGAGCATAGAAGAAAGAGAAGAATGAGCAGAGGACCAATAAGGAGTCTAAGAAGTGATTCAAGTATGGTGAAGTATATGCACTTTTAAGCAGGAGTGTCCATGTTGGAAGAAGTACAAAGAAGAAGAAAAGAGGGACAAGGATTCCATCATTTCAGTCACTGAAAGTGAAGAGTTGGATGAGCTCTTGGTAGTTTCGGAGGAGAGCCCGGTAGGTTGTGGTCTATTCAAGATGGTTTCGGAGAGGTCCGCAAAGTGAAGAGGGTCTGAAAGAGCAGTGATGGGGTTCGATGATACAGCGGTAGCCACATGCAGTGTCTATGTGATCGTGGTTGGCCTCGGGTGACTTGGGTATAGAATCGACTTCTACGGCATCAAGAGAACTTTGATTTCAGATAGAGCACCGAGTAGAGGTGGCTACATCGATGGAGGGAGATGTGACACAAGTTTAAAGTAGAGGAATGTAGAGGGAAGAGCGATATCCCAGCACCAATGCTGGATATGCATAGTTCTAGGTGGAGCAGTATGTGCAGAAAGATAGGCATAGTTCTGAGATGATCGTATCAATGTATGCAGCAAGTATCGGAATAGAATTGCTGCAGATTCTCAAGAAAAGTTCAGGATAGCTGATACGGCTACTAAGCAAAAGGGTGCCTATAATTTTCAAGGTGTAAAGAGCAAGCCAAGGTCTTCAGTGGTGGAGGTGGTCATCCCAAAGGTCTCAAAAAAAGCTCAATAGCTAAAGAAGGATGGCAGTGGCAAGATGTGCACAAGGAGCTGTCAGGGCATGCAGCGACAGTAGGATCATACAGGAGGATATTGCCAGGTGGAGAATGTAAGGATTAGTGGTGCTCTTAAGCCTTAAGAGGCCATGAGAGGGAATAGGGTGTTGGCTTCGGAGAGTTTAGGATAAGTGTGGTCCTTGGACTAGAATATGAGTTGTTCTAAGATGGAGGTTACGTGCAGCCCTACACAAACTTGAGGTTCAGGTGTGAAGACCTTGAGAGGGCTTGATAGGTGCTTCGAAGACCTAGGACCCAAGGTGGAGCAAGAAACTAGAGCTAGAAGAAGAATTAGCCAAGACAAATAGCTAACATACATACGGGCTGGCTCGGATGTGCAGTCGAGCCTGCTCGGACTGAGACCAAGCTGGCTCGAGATGGATTCAAGTAGGCTCTCTCAGGCAAATAGAAGATAGGATTGGGGTGAAACACAATTGAGCCAGCTCGGCTTTTGACATAGCCAACTCAATGATGGCGAATAGAACCAGATGGGATTTTTTGTTTGGTCTTGGATTGTGTTTAATCCAAAGGGTCTTAAGGCCTGGTTTATAATGTCTTAAGGGGGCTAACTCGTATATGGGTCGGGTTTAGATCCAAGAGAAGAGAGCATGTGAGACATGGGTGTACATGAACTTGGTGAGTTGTTTCATGTATTGGGTTAGCCTAAAAAAATTTTTCAACTGGAGTTTGGATTTATTAGGATTCATGTGATGTAACAGAAATCTTAGGGTATATAAATTTAAGTATTGTAATTTTTATATGAGTGAAATCAATACAGAACTTTTCTCCCTAACTCTCATCTCTCTTTTCTCTGATTCCAATGTCAAAATCCTAGGCTCCATCCCCTTCTCTCTTCTTTAGTAGATCTTTTTTCATTTACTGGATTAACACCTAAGTTCACGTAAGAGATCGAATCTATGACTATAGCTCCAAGCAGCCGTAGGCACCACACTTGGTATCAGAGCTGCTGATATCAGATTTCAATAATTGGTATTAGAGTCTACTTGAATGTGGAGGAGGAAGAAGATCAGGTTTCAATAGGGATCAGCTATGAGATTCAGATCTAAGATTTTTTTCAGGCTTCATGAGGAAGAAAGAGATCTAAGGACTGCTGTCCACCATTCCTAGTCAAGATAAATTTTTGATCAACCTATTTGCTATTTTTGATTTAGTTTGATCATGGAGAATAGCAGGTTGAGGATAGAATTTAAAAAGTTTGATGGAAAAAAGAGTTTCATGATGTGGAATATTGGGGTAGAAGATCTACTGGTTTAGATGGGATTAAATTCAGCCTTGGAGGATAGACTGGAGGAGATAATAGACAAGATGTGGATGTCCTTGGGAAAAAGAGCATGTGCCATGATTAGGGCTTGTCTGGCAAATGAGATGCTATATGGCATGTTGGAGAAGAGGACAACCCAAGGATTATAGGTCGAGGTTATGCCAGTTGTATATGGAAAAGAACATGTACAATAAGTTGATGTTGAAGAAGCAACTATATAGCCTTCGAATGTAGGAAGGTGAGGATGTTGCAGGGCATATTCAGCAGTTCGACCAGATGAGCATGAACTTACTCAATATTGGGGTGATATTGAAGAGGAGGAAATAGTTTATTATTCTTGTGTTCACTACCTAGACATCTTCAATCTCATTGGTGATAGATATTGCATGTATGAAAGGAGACACTATAATACAAGCAAAAAGGAATCCATATCCAATGCTTAAGTCCAACAAGCCACGAGAATAATGATAAAAGAGGGAGGGTCCTGTTCAGGAGGGTAATCATGGTTTTTTAGATAGGCCAAGAAAAGAAAAGAAGAAGAAAGGCGAAGCATAAGGAACGACAGGGGATCAAGAATACCTTTCAAGTTGGTGAAGCAAGCACTTAGCGAGAAGTATCCAACTTTTGAAAAGAAGTACAAGGGTGAAAAAAGTAGGGATAATGATTCCATCAATTTTAGTTTGCCTGAAAGTGAAGAGTCGGATGGCTCTTGGTAGTTTTAGAGAAGTCCGTGGCTGTGGTATAGTCAAAGAATGGTTTCAAAGAGGTCCCCATGGAGTACGAAGGGGTTTCAAAGAAGG